>JAGFNQ010000792.1:514864-599223 GCA_024364735.1 Boesenbergia rotunda | reverse complement strand
GTAGGAAAGGGCATTTCAAGAATGAATGTCCGAAGCTTGGAGAAGAGGAGAGGCACAAGGCAGTGGCTCTCATGGCTCTTGGAGAGGAGAGCAGTGAAGAATCTTCAAGCTCCTCAAACGCGGCTTCATCATCTTCGGATGATGAAGAGGTAACTTCTCCCGAGCTTGAAAAATGTTTATAGAGCAATTGCATGTTTAACTAGTATGCTTAAGAAATCCAAAAACAAAGTTAAAGCATTGCAATTAGAGATTGATCAATTGAAAGCTTCTAGGGATGATAACATTGATGACTTGCATGTTGAATTACTAGAAGATGAAATTAAATCTTTGAAACATGAGATTGTAAGCTTGAAATCCTCTAAGGTTGAGGAAATCAGTGATTTGCATGATAATGAGTTAGTGGAGGAAAACCAATCATTGAAGAGTGAAGTTGAGAAGCTCAAGAATATTCTTGGGAAATTCTCAAATAGCTCTAAGACCTTAGATATGATTTTAAATGCCCAAAGAGCGGTTTACAATAGGGCCGGTATTGGGTACCGCCCTAAGGAACCCTCTTTTGTATCTCTCATGTCTAGGACTGACATGAGACAATCTAGGACACCCAAAATCCAAAAGAAAGTTGTCAAGGCATGGGTGCCAAAGTCATGCTTAGTTGATGCTTTAGGTCCCAAGGTTTGGGTACCTAAGACTTCTATTTTTCGAATTGTGTAGGTTATGATTGAGGGGGAGCATCTATCAACTTGGTTCGTTGATAGTGGATGCTCCAAACACATGACCGGGGATAGATCATTGTTTACCACATTTCACAAGAAGAGTAGAGGTAATGTATCATTTGGTAACAATGGTAGCCTTAAGGTCATAGGAATAGGAGACATTCAAATATCCGAATGTCTTAGAATCTCAAATGTCCTTCTAGTCAAGGGGATGAAGTTTAATCTCCTAAGTGTCAGTCAATTGTGTGACACGGGTTACACAATTGACTTCCAACCAAGTCAATGTCTAGTTAGACAAAATGACACCTTGGACACGGTACTAGTAGGAGCAAGAGTAGACAATATTTATCAAGTTTCATTTAAAAGTGCTACTAATGCTTTTGCTAAGTGTTTCATGTCAAAAGAAGAAGAGTCCACTCTTTGGCACCGGAGACTAGCACATGTGAACATGAAGAACATCCGGAAGTTGGCCAACAAGGGACTAGTTCGAGGCTTACCAAGCATCAAGTATGGAAAAGATAAATTATGTGATGCGTGTCAAATGGGTAAGCAAACAAAATCTGCACATAAAGGTAAAAGCACTGTAAGTACTTCCAATGCTTTAGATTTAATTCACATGGATCTATTTGATTGTAGTACCATCATATCATTAAATGGAAGTAGATATTGCTTTGTTATCATTGATGATTTTACTAGATATACTTGGACTTACTTTTTAAAACATAAGGATCAAACCTTAGATATTTTCATTTCTTTTTGTAGAAGGGTTGAAAATGAGAAATCATCAACAATTAAGACAATAAGAAGTGATCATGGAGGTGAATTTCAAAACCAAAGGTTTCTAGAATTTTGTCAAGATAAGGGTTATAGGCATGAGTTCTCTACTCCTAGAACACCACAACAAAATGGTGTTGTAGAGAGGAAGAACCGTGTTCTTCAAGAGGCTGCACGAAGTATGCTTAATGAGTACTCACTCCCGAGTTACTTATGGGCTGAAGCTGTAAATACAGCCTACTATGTGCAAAATCGAGTTCTCATCCATAGGTTTTTAGGAAAGACCCCCTACGAACTTTGGTTTGGGAAACCACCTATGGTTAAACATCTTAGGGTGTTTGGTTGTAAGGTGTTCATCCTAAACACCAAGGATCACCTTGGAAAGTTCACGGCAAAAGCTGATGAAGGGATACTAGTCGGGTACTCCCTCGTTAGTAAAGCCTACCGAGTCTACAACAAGAGAACTAGACTAGTTGAAGAGTCTTCTGATGTGGTTTTTGAGGAAATTCCAAAATCAATTGACCAATCAGAAAATGTAGGAGGAGCTCAACTTGAACTTAGGAGACTAAGTTTGAAAGAAACTCCAAGTGTTGTTGATGGTGATGAGTCTGATGACGGTGAGCCTAGACAACTCATTGATCAGCCGGATCCTGAGGCTGAATTTGTGTCTAGTGAACCTATTCAAGAAGCACCACCAACACCAAGGCAAACGAGACTAGCCTCTAGTCATCCCCAAGACCAAATTGTTGGAGACATCCATCAAGGGGTTAGGACTAGATCATTCTTCCGGAATGAGGCTAATGAAGTTGCTCTAATTTCCGAAATTGAACCTAGAAAAATTGATGAAGCATTAAATGATCCCGATTGGATTATCGCGATGCAAGATGAACTAGGTCAATTTGAGAGGAGTCAGGTTTGGGACTTAGTCCCTAGGCCTAAGAAGACCACCATTATTGGAACTAAATGGGTCTTCAAAAACAAATTAAACCACAAGGGAGAAATCATTAGAAACAAGGCACGCTTGGTAGCCAAGGGCTACAGTCAAGTTGAAGGTCTTGATTATGATGAGACTTATGCTCCCGTGGCACGATTAGAGTCCATCCGATTGATGCTTGCATTTGCAGCACATCGAGGCTTCAAATTATTTCAAATGGACGTCAAATCGGCCTTCCTAAATGGTTTGATTAGGGAAGAAGTCTATGTCGAACAACCTCCAGGGTTTGAGAGTACCGAATATCCGAACCACGTGTACAAGCTCAAGAAGGCACTCTATGGCCTTAAACAAGCACCCCGGGCTTGGTATGAGCGGTTGTCGACATTCTTGATTGGAAAGGGTTTCGTTAGAGGTCAAATAGACCCTACACTATTTCTACGAAGAGATGGTGACAATATATTTGTAGCCCAAGTATATGTCGATGACATAATTTGTGGCTCAAACAACAAGGGCTATTTACGTGAATTTATCGGACACATGGAGAGTGAGTTTGAAATGAGTCTAGTGGGAGAGTTGACTTTCTTCCTCGGACTTGAAATCAAGCAAACTCGCGATGGTATCCATGTGCACCAATCAAAGTATACACATGAAATGCTTCGAAAATTCAATATGAGTGATTCGAAAGAGGTAACCACTCCCATGGCTACAAACACAAGATTAGATAATGATGAGAGTGGTAAACCCGTTGATCTAACTCAATATCGAAGCATGATAGGTAGTTTGCTATACCTCACAGCTAGTCGACCAGATATACTATTTGCTGTAGGGATGTGCGCTAGGTATCAAGTCTGTGCCAAGGAATCTCACCTAATTGCTGTTAAGCGAATTTTGAGATATCTCAAGGGCACAATTGGTGTAGGTCTTTGGTATCCCCGTACCGAATCTTTTGATTTGATGGGCTATACGGATTCCGACTACGCTGGATGTAAGTTGGACCGAAAAAGCACTAGTGGGGGCTGCCAATTCTTAGGATCGTCTCTAGTAAGTTGGTCGAGTCGGAAGCAACATTGTGTTGCTCTTTCCACTACCGAGGCAGAGTATATCGCCATGGGAGAGAGTATATCACAATTGTTGTGGATGATCCACACCTTAGAGGACTATGGATTGAGTTACAAGGGTGTGCAAGTGTTATGTGATAACATTAGCACAATTAACTTAACCAAGAATCCGGTCCATCATTCTAGGACAAAACATATTGAGGTAAGACACCACTTCATTAGAGATCATGTAGCTAGGGGGAACATCATACTCTCACATGTAGAGTCAAAGTCAAACCTAGCTGACATTTTCACTAAACCACTTCCCGAGAGTGAATTTAGTTTCCTAAGACGGGAATTGGGAATGTGTCGCGCTTCATGATCCTCAAATTGTATTCAAAACCCTTCATGATTATTTCAAATTGTTAGGGAACAATTGGGTAACTTTGGGAACATCTCACACAAACTATAAGGGTTACCAAAATGTTTTTGTTTGCTAGATATGGGGTGAGATGTTAGGTTCAACTCAATTTCTCAAAATATCATTGCATCACTTGAGAAATTAAGTTGACGAGATAATAATCACGGTGGTGACCAAGTATGGGGAAAACCATTGCATAACATATGTGTATATGGCTCCATGATCATACTTGGACATTCCAATCAAGGCAACTTGATTGGAAACTTGAAGTTGGAGTAAAAACTTGTTTGAATTTGCTTGATTGATTGATGGTTGAGTTTGACTCCATTAAGATGGGTCAAAGTGTTTGTTGAACCTATAAGGACTTTTGATTCTTGTTCAGAGATCAATTTTAGTCAGAAAATCATGTCTAAGTTCGACAAAGTTCATCAGATTTCTTTTGAAAATTTCAGAAGTTCTGAAACTGAACATTTCAGTTCGTATCAGGAACCCTGATCGGTCACCGAACCGATCAGGCATCGGGTTGATCAGTCCCTGGACCGATCTGACCCCTTCCTGTGGTGTTCGGTCCATAGACCGATCTGCGAGGTAAGCCGTGATCTCCCGAAATCTGACTAAGTGTTCTGAGCTAGCCTGGATCGGTCTCCCGACCGATCTGGCACCCTGTGGGGATCGGTCCATAGACCGATCAGGGAGCTCAGAGTTTTCTCTCCGGACCCTACTGATCGAATCCTGATCGGTCACCCGACCGATCGGGAGCGCGTCTGATCGGTCATCCGACCGATCAGGACCATTCCAGTCTGATCAGGCTGTATCCTAATCGGTCAGGACGCGATCAGATCGAACGGTGATCCGATCAACCGCATTAAATTTTGGTTGGTGGACCGATCCACCAACCGATTAACTCTCTCCAAACCTTCGTTTTCCCGAAACCTAGCGCCGAAACACTCTGCGCAACCTTGTGCGAGCGAGCGAGAGAGTCCTTGCGTCTCCCTTCTTCACGCGCGTGCGAGCTCTTCTGCGACTTCTACGGGCGTTTTCTCCGAACTCCAAGTTCTTGCGTGCTCGAAGTCTCCCTCTCTATCGCAAGTTCCTTCTCAGTCTTGCAATCTCTTCAAACAAACTTCAATGGCGCCTAAGTAAGATTTGATTTCAGTTTTCCTTTCACAACAGCTCTTAGAATATATGTTTGTGAAGCTAACCATGTTTTTGTTTTTGTTCTTGCTGTGATGTCTTGATCCTTTTTGCCTTTGCCGTGACCCTCTTTCTCATCTTATGACCAAAAATTTTATATCTATCTTTTGATTGGGTCTCATCTCATGATCAATTCTTGTGCTTCAATCTATGTGTCATGATCAATTCAAATCTCATTAGAAAATCTGCTAAGGGAAAGGAGGTAGCAGAGGGGAGTTCTAGAGAGAAAACCTCTTCATCCTCTCAAAGGCCTCCACTCCCTCAACTTACTCGGTTTCAGAGTCCTGGTCTTGCCTTCAAGTTCCAGTGGCACAACTTCAAGTTAATGTCGTGTCGGGCTATAGACCCAACTTTTATCTATGAATACTGTCCAACAATTCAACAACGAATTGAGTTCTATAATCTTCAACCCCTCTTGCACTTTGAAGGACCGATCAACCTGACCTTGGTTTCTGAGTTCTATAACAATATGATCAGTGGACCGGGCACTGGGTGGAGCACGGGATGGCAGACTCGTGTTGCTGGTATTGATCTTGCTTTCGATCGATCTATCTTGACTGATTTTCTCGGCTGTCGCAGATCACACAACGAGTTCTTTCTCTACCCTTTTCCTCCTAATCCTCTCCCAGTCCCCTTCGATGGAGTGACCTCTGATTCCATCTACGAGTACTTCCTAGGTCATCCTAGACCAAGGGATTCTGGTGAGTGCACCCGTGACTTCCCTACATTTCCTGCTCTTCATCTTTCCCCTGTTGATTATGTCTTGTTTAAGATCATCACAAATTATCTCCTTCCCACTACCTTGAAACATCTTGATGAGATTCACCCGTTTCACTGCCTGATGCTTTACGGGATGCATCAACAGTTAGACTTTGACCCAGTATCTTCAGTATACTCCTCTATCATCGTACACAGTATGCCATTATCTCATTCAGTCTATATGCCATTCGGTCACATCATCACTGCATGGCTGAAGTCGGTTGGCATCGACGTTTCACAGGGCCACATTGTGCCCATGATTCGACAGGACTGCCGGTTGGATCGTCGCATGCTTGCTCAGTCCGGCGTTGTTCTTGGGACTCAAGGGCTGAAGTGGAAAGTTCGCAGACGAATGGAAGAGTTACCGAGGGCAGCTCCTGACCCGGGGACGGCAGCTATTACTGCAGACTATGATGAGTTGGCTCCTGATCTGCGCTGGCAGGTCGCAGAGATAGAGCGACAATTGGAGCACGAGTTACACATCTCCGAGCTTTGGCGGCAGGAGGTCAGCTCCGAGTTCCAGTCGTTTGATCGCCGTGTTGATGCCTTAGCATCTGGTGTCTCTGAGATGAGCGCGTTCCAGGACAGATGGTATGAAGAATGGTATCATCATACGTTCCCTGAGGGTGCATCCCCCAGTGATCCTTCACCCGGGGATATCATTTATATTGATGATTCTGATGACAATTGATCTTAACTGTGTTGTATGACTTTTGGGTTGTATGCCCTCTGACTTTGTTGGTGTGACCTTGAGTCACACATATTTTGCTACTTGTTCGGATGTTTTCATGCCTTGACCTATATATTTTTACCTGCCATGCTTATCTACTATTGTTGATGCCATGTTGATTATGTACCTGTTATCTGCATGATTGTTCGATTGCCATATTCATGCTTACATTGCCATGTCTATTTGATACTTATGAATATTATAGCATGCTTTGGGAGTCTATATTTCATACTCATATGATGCATATGATTGCTATGTCTTGCTATAATTTTTCACATGTGTTCGTATGATCATTCCACAAACTATTACATTTTTGATGAGTTGGGATACCTCTAGGATTGAGGGGGAGTTCATCTTAATCTTGACAGTCCCTCTTGTCCCTTTTCGGTGTTCGACAAAGGGGGAGAGTGTGGATTGGTTAAGTTTAGCATGATCATGTTGTAGGGGGAGGATCTGGATTCCCCTATAATTCTAAAGTTGGAATATTGATTGAGAATCCCTAAACATAAAATCGGATTGTCAAACAACAAAAAGGGGGAGATTGTTGATGCAGTCTGGCCCTGATTGTTGTTTTGGTGTTGACAACGATTTTAGTTTAGGAGAATGATTATGATAAGTATGATTAAGTCCTATCGAGGATTAGGCATGATATGGAAAATCCTAACCTGGGAGGTTAGGTGTGATGATTATGATGGTTATGATTAAGTCCTGATCGAGGATTAGGCATGATATGGAAAATCCTAACCTGGGAGGTTAGGTGTGGAAAATCCTAGCTTGGAGGGCTAGGTGTTGGAAAAGTCCTAATTCGGAAGGGTTGGGTGAAAAGTCCTAGCTTGGAGGGCTAGGTGAAAAGTCCTAACTTGGAGGGTTAAGTGCAAATTCCCATCCTGGAGAATTAGGTGAAAAAGTCCTGGCTTGGAGGGTCAGGTGCCTAGCTTGGAGGGCTAGGTTGGATGATGTTCTAACTCGGAAGAGTTGGGTGAAAAGTCCTATCTCGGAGGGCTAGGTGAAAAGTCCTAGCTTGGAGGGCTAGGTGAAAAGTCCTAACATGGAGGGTTAGGTGCAAATTCCCAACTTGGAGAGTTAGATGGAAAAATCCTTAGCTTGGAGGGCTAAGGTGGATGAATTCCTAGCTTGGAGGGCTAGGGTTGAGTCGCTGGATCGGTCTGGTGACCGATCAGGGACATTGGCACGCTGCTCCTTAGTGGATCGGTCTGGTGACCGATCCAGCTATGTCTGATCGGACTGGTGACCGATCAGGGAGCGCACAGTGAGATTGGGAATCTACTGTGTGGCTCCTGATCAGACCGGTGATCGTTCAGGGAGCAGGCTGCTTCCTTGCTGTCTTGCTCCTGATCGGTCTGGTGACCGATCAGGGAGCAAACGGTGAGTGAGTTCCCTTGCTAATCAAAGTCTTGGATCGGTCCGGTGACCGATCAGGGATCTTGGATTTGATTAAAAAGTAACTGTTCATCTGCCCTGATCGATCTGGGTGACCGATCAGGATCCATTCTGATCGGTCTGGTGACCGATCAGGCTTCACCCTGATCGGTCTGGTGACCGATCAGGCGTGTATAGCTGCGAGAGCTGGGAATCCCAGCAAAGCAGTGGATCGATCTGGTGACCGATCCACACACCCTGGATCGGTCCGGTGACCGATCACTTTAATTCAAATTTCACTGTCAGACGTGGTCAGAGCGTCTGATCGTATCTGATTTGCTGATGTATGTTTCTGATATTTGATATGCTGCTTGATTTGCTGCTCTAATGCTCTGATTGAGTTTTAGGTGACAGGGGAGGATTCAAACACTCAAGGAGAAGTCAAAGAGTGCTTTCCTTGGAGCAGGTTGTTGGATCGAGAAAACCGATAGAGGGGGGGTGAATATCGGAAAACTTTTGGATTTTAAGTAAGAGTAAGTACGCAGCGGAAATAAAATAAACAGCACACAAACACAGTCGATTTACTTGGTTCGGAGCCTGTGTCGACTCCTACTCCAAGGCCCACGGTCGTTGACCGTTTACTTTGGGCAATTCTATATGCGCGCAGAATTGTTTACAAAGATTTGATTACAAATAAGTGCAATAATAATATTAAAATTTCGATCTTCGTTACCGACGTCCGGAGTGGTTTGACTTGTTCGGGGCAGCGGGACGTCGTCGGCTCGAGTTGGAGTGTTTCCGGAGCAAGGCACGAGCGTAGAAGATCGTTGGGACGTTGAAAGAAGTGATGTGTTGAAGCCTTGGTCGAAGGTCCCTTATATAGGGCCTGGGGGCGCCCGGGATGTCGGGGGCGCCCCCCACGTGGCCTTCGATCTGCCAAAGTCTCGGTCGCCGTCTGATCCCCTTATCATCGGGATCCGCTTTGACCGGGGCGCCCGCAGCGCTCGGGGCGCCCGGATTGACCGGGTCAAACTCTATCCTTTGGCTTCGCTTGGCTTCGAGGGGTTCGGGATCGATTTATGCGCATGGGGGCGCCCGGGACGCTGGGGGCGCCCGGGACGCTGGGGGCGCCCGGGAGCAGCGGGGGCGCCCGGGAGCACGGGGGCGCCCCGCCCAGCAGCTGTTCGAACCCTCTTTGCTTTGATTTGTTTTGTATGAATCTTGGGGGCGCCCGGGACACTCCGGGCGCCCTACTCAGCCTTGCCTCTCTCCTTTGAGGCTTTCTGAGCTGCAGACACACATTCCTTCGGTCCTGCATCTAGGGTTAGTCCAAAACATAATAAAACAATAGAGTATTAGATTATACAGCCTTAGCTGTCTTGGTTCTGACTTTGGTCTCCAAAATGGAGTCCTAGGTCGAACCGACGCCTACTGTTCCCTCAACGGGGAACGCGTCCTCACCTACTCCTCTCGGGAGAATTTACCTGATGCCAACCGCTCCTTTGGTTGGACTTTTGCCTAACGGTCCTTTGTCAGGGCTTGGATGCCGAGCTGTCCTTCGCCCGGTGCCTAGCATTCCTTCGCTAGGGCTTTAGTCCCAGGCTGTCCTTCGCCTGGAGCCTAGCAGTCCTTCGCTAGGTCTTGGATGCTGGCAGTCCTTCACCAGTTGCCTAGTAGTCCTTTGCTAGGACTTTGCTACTGGCAGCCCTTCGCCAGGTGCCTAGCAGCCCTTCGCTAGGACTTGGTTTCCTACCAGCCCTTCGCCAGGTGCCTAGCAGCCCTTCGCTAGGACTTGGTTTCCTGGCAGCCCTTCGCCAGGTGCCTAGCAGCCCTTCGCTAGGACTTGGTTTCCTGGCAGCCCTTCGCTAGGACTTTGTTGCTGCACACTCAAGTAACAACATTAGATCACAAATAACACTTAACTTTGAATCCTTTGCAAATATCAAAACCAGGTTCGATATGGTGCTTCCTGCACCAACAATCTCCCCCTTTTTTATTATGGCAACACAATTCAAAGTTAATTAAAAAAACTTTATAACTGTTAAGAACATAATGTAAACATGAAGTATAGCAATTTTACACAATTCAATGTTGAGTAAAAACTTTATAACATTTACTAACACAAGGTAAGATTTGAAAAAAAACCTTTATTTCTCATAAAAAATCTTTATTTCTTATACTCCCCCTAAAACCCTGAGTACTTGTGTTATAATACTTAACTTTGACCTTTCCTCCCCCTTTGACATATATCAAAAATAAACATGGGTGAACAAGGTATCTAATAGGGAGGTTTGAGTTTTACCAAAATAAATTTAAGTAAAGGAGTTCAAAAGCATAGTTTTCAAAAGAAACTTTAAGTAATGGATTTCATAATTTTCAAAGTAATGGATGTTTTGAAAATACATGAGGCTCCCCCTTAATGTGATAACTCTTCTACTTATATTTTAGAAAAAGCTTGCAAAAACTTGTAACATAGTTTTCAAAAAAAACTTAACCGTAACTTACTTAGCCAACATTTTGAAAACAAATTTTCCTTAAAAAGTTTCAACTTTTGCACTCATAGAGAATTTTCCTTAGAACATATTTTGTGCATTAAAAATCATTTTTACTTGGAAAACCTTTAAATAGACAAGTTTTTGCTGAAACATAGATCCGTTTACTAAGAAAATTTTACTTAGAAACATTTGTCAAATATTTTCAAAGGTTTTGCTCAGACAAACTTTGTTTACTAAGATATATTTTCAAAAATAACTGCACTTCGTGCTTTAGAGGTTTTGAAAGTACTTTGAAGATACTTAGACCAATTTTAAAGCACTTAAAAGTACTTAGTGAAAACAAGATAAAATTTGAAATTTTCTCTCTCTTGGTCATATATCAGTAAGGAACTTTTTTGAAAAAAATTAAGGAAAAATTGTGTGTATCAGAGCTTATGAGTTTTGAAAATAAAAATACTTAGTATAATTTTGAAAGCACACAGATTAAATTACACTAAAAAGACTCCGCTTTGAAAGATATTGTGCAATTTTGAAAAAGGATTTTGTATTTTTAGCCAAGTCTTTAGAAAATTCACGTACTTAGAACAATATTGCCTTGGAAAAATATTAGAACTTTTTAAAACATTATATTTTGAGATATTATGTAAATTTTGGAAAATGTAAGTACTTTTGAAAAGTATGCATGTAAGTACTTTTAAACATAGGATTTAGGAAATATTTAAAAGAATTTAATGTTATTTTGAGATCATGATACTTTACTTGGTTTCTTTTCCAGTCTGACACAATCCTAGGGAACCTTGTTAACTACAAGGACATTTTCCTAAGTGTCCTGAAAATTTTTCAACCCAAGTAAATATTATTTCAAAAGGTATTTCAAACAAAACATTTTAAAATAATTTTTTGTAAGACAAATGTTTTCGACACAATTTTGAAAATATAGTGTATGAAAATATATTATTTAGAAATGTTTAATAACTCTTTTAATTTGACCTCCCCCTAAACTTGATACAGTCCTTGGAAGCTTGTTGACCACAAGTATTCTTCCTCTGAGTTCTTAGGGTTCAGTTCATATCAAAAGAATTATGTAATAATTTCAAAGATAAATGCCAAGGAAAATACTTGTTAGAAGTAATTTCTTTTGGTTTAGACTCCCCCTAAATTTGACACATCCTTGGAGTCCTTGTAGATCATTAAGTAGACCTTCCTTTGTGTCTTTAGGGTTTACTAAAATCAAAAGAGTAGTTTTGAATACTAGCATGGTAATATAATTTTTAGTAAATTCAATTTGAGCAGAAACCCTGTTTTCGAAAAACATTTTGAAATAATAATGGTTTTTGTAAAGCACAATTTTAAAAAAAATATAATGATTATTGGAAAACATAGTATTTTAAAACTTCTTCTTTTAATTTGATCTCCCCTTAGATTTGACACAGTCTGATTTTTATCTAAGTTTCTTAAGGGGTTTCAATGGTGAGCACGTTTGACTATGTTGGCTAGGGTTGACTATTTTGACCAAGTTTGACCAATTAATGACTAAAACAACACAAGCCCTAGATTATATTTAGAACAAGTCTATTGAGATATTTAACATGAAATTTAAAAAAAATGTTTAGAATTGAAAGAGTAGGGTACCGTAAATCGAAAAAAAAAGGATAATTTTGAATAACTTTTGAAAACATTTTTTTTATTTAAAAAGATAGCGAATTATGCTTATAAGTCCTAGATGTCTGACCCAGTTCTACATGATCAAGCATGTTAACCTTATGGATTTTGTGAGACAAATATTTTAATTTTGAAAATATGGTTAATTTTGAAAAGTTAGATTAATTTTGAAAACAATTAATTTGAAAAGGAATATTTGAATCTAAGATTAACTGAAAATTTGTGTTAGATTCGAATTTGACAAAAAGTAATTTGAATTTGAAATTCAAAAATTGGCTTCCAGATCTTGGCGAGGCACTAGGCCTTCTTTGGCCGTAGCCTTATTGGATCATCAATCCTTTCCTTGACAAAGCCGTTTAATGAAATTCCATTTTCAAAATTAATCTTTGAAAAGTTCTGGTCTAACTAGTTTGAGTTTTGGATCGGTAGCTTCGGCTAGTTTCACCAGTCTAAAGAGATCAAGTAAACTTGATCTTATTAGAATTGGTTTCCCTAACGTACTATCATCTCACCTCCACCCAATACTATGTTGTTCAAAATTCAGTTAAACCTTTAGTCCTTAAACTAATCAATCCTAATTTTAAGCAAAAAAAATAAACATAAAAAGAAACATACAATTAAAGCAAATAATTATCTAAGTAAGGTCACCATTGGAGTAATACTCCGGATTTTCAAAATTAGCAAGATTATGAATTAAATTTTCTAACATATTAAATTTATATGAATTAAATTTTGTATATGGTTTTTTAAATACTGTAAATTTACCTTTTGATTCCCGTTTGGGAATCTCCCCCTTTATACTTGCCGTCTTTCCTTTTTGTACCTTTAGTATCTTGTGGTGGATCGAGAAATGCGAGAGAGGGGGGGGGTGAATGTCGCAATTCGTTCGGATTTAAAAAGAGCGGGTGCGCAGCGGAAATAAAAGAGAACACAACAACGCAAACACAGCCGGTTTACTTGGTTCGGAGCCTGGGTCGACTCCTACTCCAAGGCCCACGGTCGTTGACCGTTTTCTGCGGGCAATTCTATAAGTTCGCAAAAGTTTACACACAAATAATAATAAAAATATTCTCGTAAACTTAAATACAACTCTTGTTACCGACGTCCGGTGAAGATTGAAGTTCTGGAGCAGCGGGACGTCGTCGGCTTGAGTTGGCAGCTTTCTGGAGCGTGTCGTGGAAGCAGAAGAGCGTAGAATTGTCGAAGGAATTGGTTGTTGAAGAATAGGGTCGAGGCCCTCTTTATATAGGGCAGGGGGCGCCCGACATGCTCGGGGCGCCCCCCACGTGGCTCTTGATCCGGCGAGCCCTCTGGTCAAGGCTGATCTCTTCATCTTCGGGATCAGCTTTGACCGGGGCGCTCGACGCGCGCGGGGCGCCCGGTTGACCGGTCAAAGCGTCATCTTCAGGGCTTCGTGAGAGTGAGCTGCAGCAGCCTTCAGTGGCGTGGCACAGTGGGCGCCCGAGACACGCGGGGCGCCCGACATGCGGGGCGCCCGACACACGCGGGGCGCCCCCAATTGCGCTGCTGTCGGGGCGTTTACCTCTCTGCTGACTTTGGGTTGACTCTGGGGCGCCCGACACATCCGGGGTGCCCTGCTCAGCTACGGCCTCACTCCTTTGAGGCTCTCTGAGCTGCAGAAACACAGTCCTTCGGTCCTGCATCCAGGGTTAGTCCAAAACAGCAAATAATAAGTTAGTTAAAACAGCCTTAGCTGTCTTGGTTCTGACTTTGGATCTCCAAAATGGAGCCCTAGGTCGAACCGACGCCTAATGTTCCCTCGAGGGGAACGCGTCCTCACCTACTCCTCTCGGGAGAGTTTTACCTGGTGCCAACCGGATCCTCCAGTTGGACTTTTGCCCAGCAGTCCTTCGCCAGGTCTTGAGTTACCAAGCTTCCTTCGCTTGGTGCCTAGCAGCCCTTCGCTAGGTTTTTTCTTCTGGCAGCCCTTCGCCAGTGCCTAGCATTCCTTCGCTAGGGCTTGTCCTGTCTGGCAGTCCTTCGCCAGTGCCTAGCAGTCCTTTGCTAGGGCTTGTCCTGTCTGGCAGTCCTTCGCCAGTGCCTAGCATTCCTTCACTAGGGCTTTTCCTGTACACTCAAGAAACTCGTTAGACAACCATTAACCCTTAACTTTTGAACCTTTTTGCCAATATCAAAACACAGGTTTGACTTGGGTGCATACTGCACCAACAATCTCCCCCTTTTTGATATATGGTAACCTAGTTCAAAAAGTTAAGGAAAAAAAGTGCTGAATTTAAAATCCTAAGTTAGATTCCCTCCCCCTAGAAGAAATCTCCACCTAGGTTTTTCAAAAACAGGTGGTGTGAATGAAGTACTTAGAAGATTTCATGTTTTGATAATAAGTTAGGAAATCTCTACAGTTTTTGCTAAGTTTTTCGAAAAAAACATTCTTAGTTTAGGAACCTTTAGAAAATTTTCATTTTTGAAAAAATTTCAGACTTTAGAAAATTTTCAGTTTTTGGGAAAAATTTCAAACTTAGAAACATTAAGTAAAAATCATTTTAAGCAAAAAATAGTTCAGAGCTTAGAAATAAAATTATACCAATTTTTCAGTTCAACTTTTTGAAAAGACTATGGAAAAGAAAAATTGTGTTTCCTGTTTCCTTTCCAACTCTCCCCCTTTGACATATATCAAAAAGAATGCAGAAAAAAGAAGAAACAAAATTTGCAATACTTAAATAGAGCATTTGCTGTACTGAATCAAAATAAGACCTAAGTCTGGTTAATCCTTTAGGGACCTGTCTAACCCACTTAGCTACTTACTAACTGTTATAAACAGTAGTTTTGGCTAGGGTTAGTCAAGTTAAGTGAGCTGTTCAAGTTAGATTGTCTAAACTTGACACTTAACTTGATTGCTGTTCAGTTTGTATTTAGTGCCCCAACTGCTGCAGATGCACTGACTTAAAGCATCTTGAGTTAAGGCAAAGACCTAAGCATCTCAACCCTTTCTAGGTTATCATTCAAAAAGTGCCCTAAGGTGCTTGTGAGATGCTGGCTTCTAGATCTATAGGTGCATGCAGTTCTAGGGTTAGAGCCTAGGCTAAGTCCATTTTCGAAAAAGCCCTAGTTTTGAAAGGGGTAGTTTTTGAAATAAAACTAAGTAAAAAAACTTTTTAAAGTTAAAGTAATATTTTTAACAAAAAACATTTTTAAAAGACATTTTAAGTTCAATTTAAAATTGAAAATCCAAAAACCAAATGATTCTATTCTACTAAGCATAACCCTAACTTAATTTAGTCAAAAAAATAAACAAGCCAAGCTAAGATTAGCATAGTTCAAGTAGAAGTCTAGTACAAGTCAACAGAAGTCAACCCTACTCAGTAAGGGTAGTCAAATGGGTACATGTCCAAGTCATCTAAGAGGAGGGACCAGGAGGATCAAATGGGCCCGGCTGCCATGCATCAAATCGTGCCATGATCTCATGGTACTGTGCATTCCAGGCTTCTCTATCGGCTATGAGGGTACTCATAATGTTGTTGTAGTAGCCTAAGTTTGTCTCTTGGTCTTCAATATGGTACGCTTCCACTTCTTCTCTGAAGCTCTGGACGTGCGTCTCGAGTCGTGTAACTCTCTCGTACAAGGTCGGTGGAGCGGGCTGATCTACCTCTGCTGCTAAGTCGGCAACGTCGACCTCGACCTCCTCGTCGGCAATGTCCTGTGCGGCTGGTTGGCGTCGCCAAGTCAGAACCCCGGTGCCCGAGACGTCTATACCGGCTAAAGAAAAGTTTCTAAATCCTATCTCGTCGAATTCGGTCATCGTGGTAATCTCGCCGTCAGCGATATTTCGGCCGTGGTGGTGGAGGATAGAGGTGATGACGTGGCAGTAGGGAGTGCGGATCCGCCCCTTAGTGGATACACTAGAGGCATGTAGGATACAGTGGAAGAGGTGAAGGCCTATATCTATGTCCAGATGGTGGATAAGGGCATAGAGAAGAAAAGTGTGAAAGGGTTTCATGGTGGCTGTGTCCCTAGTGGACAAAGGAAGGATGCAACGGACAATTACTCTGTAGAGAGCGTAGTCCTGAATCGGGAGTCGGGTGGAGTGGAACTGCCCTCCTGCAGGGTCCATGGCTTCCCCAAAGAAATAGTTGTATAAGGTGTTCAGGTCAATATGAGAGTAGGGGGCGTCGAAGGGCGGGTTCCTTGGAGGGTAGCAACAGAAGATGGACTGAGATGGTCGGAGTCCCAAAAATCGGTTCAGTAGGGTAGGAGTGATGCTCAAGGGCATTCCTTGAACGGTAGTGACGAAGCTCAAGTGGTCTTGCCTAACTATGTTGTTATAGAATTCTGCACATAGGGTGTTGTTGATCGAATGTGTGCAGAATACGAGGTTATCTAGTTGATAGAAGTTAATTGCGGACATTGCGACTGGACAGGATTGGGAGAAGAAATGACGGTTAAGGTAGCTTGTTTTAATCGGAATGTAGGTGGTTTGTGCGAACTTGTTACAAAGTGCTAGGTTAGGAAATCTAGGGTCGGGACTGGGCTCATTACCGGGGTTCGACTGAACTGCTCGGCGTTTTCTAAGTGTAGAAAAAATAAGTGATTAAGGATAAAGAAGGAGTGTGCAAAAAAAATTTGTAATTTAAGAAAAATTAATTGCACAACTAAATTTCATACCTTGGAGGCATGGTTGAGGCAAGGGAAGGCTTAGGTTCACTTGATCCACAAGAATGAGGCAAAGGGAAGAAGGAGTGTGAGATGTGGTGTGGGAAATGAGGGAGTCTCGGGTCCCTTTTATAGGGGTTGATGGGGGGCGCCCGACGGGTCACGGGCACCCTTTACAGGTTGGTTTTGCCTCGGGCAGGGAAAAGGTCTGTAGGGGCGCCCGACAGGTCACGGGCGCCCTTCTCAAAAGCTGTTTGTCAGCAGCTTTTGACTGCTTTAATCAGCGTGGGAGACAGGTTTTGATGGGGGCGCCCGACATGTCACGGGCGCCCTTCTCAAAGGCTGTTTGACTGCAGCTTTTGACTGCTTTAATCAGCGTGGGAGACAGGTTTTGATGGGGGCGCCCGACATGTCACGGGCGCCCTTCTCAAAGGCTGTTTGACTGCAGCTTTTGACTGCTTTAATCAGCGTGGGGGACAGGAGCGTATAGGGGCGCCTGACAGGTTACGGGCGCCCTTCTCAAGTCGGTCAAATGCAGCTTTTGCTGCTTTGACTGGAGCTGGTACCTTTTCAGTGTTGTCAGGGGCGCCCGACAGGTTACGGGCGCCCTAGGTACCAGACTTTTGACTGTTTTGACCAGGTTTGACTGTTTGACTCCGTTTGACTGTGTTTGACCATGTTTGACTAGGTTAATCATAGTTTGACCATGATTATGAAAGCACAAGCAAGGTGGTTTAATTTGAGCTTAATTTTCCTGTCTCACTGAATCTAGGGTTTTCAATCACGTTAACCTTAAGGTTTTTGTGAGACAGGTTTGAAGGTAAAAATTAATTTTGAAAGAGAATTTTCATTTATTTTGAAAAGATATTTACTTTTGAAAAAAAATTTTGAAAACAGATTAAGTGTTTTTCAAAAAGATAATAAGTTTGAAAAATAGAGGTTTTGAAAAACAGTTTAGAATCTATAATTATTTGAAATTTGAGTTAGATTCGAATTTGACAAAAGTTAACTTGAATTTGAATTTCAGAAATTGGCTTCCAGGTCTTGGCGAGGCACTAGGCCTTCTTTGGCCGAAGCCTTATGGGATCATCCACCCTTTCCTTGACAAAGCCTTTTAATGAAATTTCATTTTCAAATTAAATTAGGTCATTTTCTGGTCTAACTAGCTTGGGTCTTGGATCGGTAGCTTCGGCTAGTTCCGCCAAATTGGCTTCCCTAACGTACTATCATCTCACCTCCTCCCAATACTATGTTTTCAATTTTTAAGTAATTTTAGTCCTTAAATCTAAGAATTCCTTAAATCTAAGCATGGCAATTTTCAAGAAATTAAATAAACACACAATCAATCAATTTGCAAGATATTATTTATTTTTAAAATAAAAGGCGGAAAAGATGTAGTGGTGTTGATTAAAAAAAGGAAAGAAATAAGATAAAAAATTTTGTAAATCCGAAAAACTTTCAAACTGGTGGTTGCACCAAGTTTGAACTACCCCGCTCTGATACCACTTGTTGGATCGAGAAAACCGATAGAGGGGGGGTGAATAACGGAAAACTTTCGAATTTTAAGTAAGAGTAAGTATGCAGCGGAAATAAAATAAACAGCACACAGACACAGTCGATTTACTTGGTTCGGAGCCTGTGTCGACTCCTACTCCAAGGCCCACGGTCGTTGACCGTTTACTTTGGGCAATTCTATATACGCGCAGAATTGTTTACAAAGATTTGATTACAAATAAGTGCAATAATAATATTAAAATTTCGATCTTCGTTACCGATGTCCGGAGTGGTTTGACTTGTTCGGGGTAGCAGGACGTCGTTGGCTCGAGTTGGAGTGTTTCCGGAGCAAGGCACGAGCGTAGAAGATCGTTGGGACGTTGAAAGAAGTGATGTGTTGAAGCCTTGGTCGAAGGTCCCTTATATAGGGCCTGGGGGCGCCCGGGATGTCGGGGGCGCCCCCCACGTGGCCTTCGATCCGCCAAAGTCTCGGTCGCCGTCTGATCCCCTTATCCTCGGGATCCGCTTTGACCGGGGCGCCCGCAGCGCTCGGGGCGCCCGGATTGACCGGGTCAAACTCTATCCTTTGGCTTCGCTTGGCTTCGAGGGGTTTGGGATCGATGTATGCGCATGGGAGCGCCCGGGACGCTGGGGGCGCCCGGGAGCAGCGGGGGCGCCCGGGAGAACGGGGGCGCCCCGCCCAGCAGCTGTTCGAACCCTCTTTGCTTTGATTTGTTTTGTATGAATCTTGGGGGCGCCCGGGACACTCCGGGCGCCCTACTCAGCCTTGCCTCTCTCCTTTGAGGCTTTCTGAGCTGCAGACACACATTCCTTCGATCCTGCATCCAGGGTTAGTCCAAAACACAATAAAACAATAGAGTATTAGATTATACAGCCTTAGCTATCTTGGTTCTGACTTTGGTCTCCAAAATGGAGTCCTAGGTCGAACCGACGCCTACTGTTCCCTCAACGGGGAACGCGTCCTCACCTACTCTCTCGGGAGAATTTACCTGATGCCAACCGCTCCTTTGGTTGGACTTTTGCCTGACGGTCCTTTGTCAGGGCTTGGATGCCGAGCTGTCCTTCGCCCGGTGCCTAGCATTCCTTCGCTAGGGCTTTAGTACCAGGCTGTCCTTCGCCTGGAGCCTAGCAGTCCTTCGCTAGGTCTTGGATGCTGGCAGTCCTTCACCAGTTGCCTAGTAGTCCTTTGCTAGGACTTTGCTACTGGCAGCCCTTCGCCAGGTGCCTAGCAGCCCTTCGCTAGGACTTGGTTTCCTACCATCCCTTCGCCAGGTGCCTAGCAGCCCTTCGCTAGGACTTGGTTTCCTGGCAGCCCTTCGCCAGGTGCCTAGCAGCCCTTCGCTAGGACTTGGTTTCCTGGCAGCCCTTCGCTAGGACTTTGTTTCTGCACACTCAAGTAACAACATTAGATCACAAATAACACTTAACTTTGAATCCTTTGCCAATATCAAAACCAGGTTCGATATGGTGCTTCCTGCACCAACACAGGTTTGTCTCTTTCTCATCTCAGGTTGCAACGGCGAGCTGCAGACTGGAGCTGAGACTGGAGCTTGACTGAGGGGAGCTCAGTGAGTCCAGAGATAGCTCAGTAGAGGCTGGCGTTGGCAGATGAGTAGCTGGGAGCTACAGAGATGTTGTCACTTGTCGCTTGGCGGAGAAACAAAAAGGAACGCAAGAAGGAGAGTTTGAGATAAGTTCTTGAGTTTTTCGTGCTCTTGAGTTCCTATGTTACAAGCTTGCTGTTCTTGAGTTTTTCAACCATTCTAAGCAAGCTATTGAGGAGCAATCATCATACTTGAGCGCTTGAAGGAGAAAACAAGAGGCTTGGAGTCCGACAGTGGGAAGACACGGAGCAGGGGTCTGCGTGAGATCGCCACTGGGTGGAGCTCAGGGAAGTTTGCTGTGTTTTGTCCTTGCTAAGTGTTTGAGTAAGATCCTTCTTGTTGTTGTTTCATTGTGCTCATTCTATATCATTGTTTGAAACACACTGTGGGGAGGTTTCTCCACCGAGAAGGAGGTTGCTCCATATCCGGTGTTAACCGGGACTTGATCTGTCGACGATCAAGGGATCGCCCACCTCAAGGGCACGCCAAGGAATAGGGGCAAGTTATCCCCGAACCTTGTAAACCCTCCTTGTTAGCGATCTTGCTAGTCGTGTTTGTTTTGCTTTCGTTTTGTTTTTTCTGCACACTCTGTTTTCTACTCTTTCCATTGTGCTACTGATATTTGAGTTGCAGAAATCGTGATAAGTCTTGAAGGAGAAAGTGGTTGTCTATATTCACCCCCCCCTCTATAGCCATCTCGTTCCTAACAAAGGATACGAATGAGGGTTCTTTGGGATGGTAACCAATACCGGCCCTATTGTAGACTGCCCTTTGGGCATTCAAGATCATGTCTAGGGTTTTAGAGCTAGTTGAGAACTTCTCAAGAATATTCTTGAGTCTCTCAATTTCACTCTTCAATGATTTGTTCTCTTCTACTAGCAAGTCATCATGCAAATCATTTACATCCTCAACCTTAGAGGATTTCAAATTTTCAACCTCAAGCTTCAATGACTTAATCTCATCCTCTAACAATTCAACATGCAAATCATCAATGTTATCATCCCTAGATAATTTCAATTGATCAATTTCTAATTGCAATGCTTTAACCTTATTTTTTTGACTTCTTAAGCATACTAGTTAAACATGCAATTGCTCTATAACACTTTTCAAGTTCGGGAGAAGTTACCTCTTCATCAGCCGAAGATGATGAAGCTGCGTTTGATGAGTTGGAAGATTCATCACTGCTCTCTTGATCTCCCAATGCCATGAGTGCCACATGCCTTGTGCTCTTCTCCTCCTTCTCTTCATCGGATGAACTTGAGGATGACTCATCCCTAGTGGCCTTCAAGGCCTTCTTCTTCTTCTTGAATTTTTCTTCTTTCTTTTTGGATTTCTCCTCCTTCTTCTTTAGTTTTGGGCATTCATTCTTGAAATGCCCTTTCCTACCACACTCAAAGCACGAAGCATTAGTCTTATCAAGTTTAGCTTCGCTAGAGTTACCTCTACTCTTAAAGCGTCGACCCCTTCTCATCATCCTTCTCACAAAGTTCGCCATTTCGGAGGATGAGGAGCCGCTACCATCTTCCTCGGAATCGGACTCGGATTCGGAAGATGATGAAGATGAAGAGACCTCCTTCTCCTTCTTCTTCTCCTTCTTCTTCTTATTGGATCGATCCTTGCAACTAAGGCAATCCCCTTCTCCTTGGGGCCTTTGTTAGCCATTTCATGTAATTCCATTTCACAAAATAAATCATCTAACTTAACAATGGATAAATCCTTGGATACTTTGTAGGCATCCACCATGGATGACCACAAAGCATTCCTTGGAAATGCTTTTAGTACATACCTCACAAGGTCGCGATTCTCGACCTTTTCATCAATCGAATGAAGCCCATTGAGGACTTCCTTGAACCGGCTATGGAGCTCACTTACCGTTTCATTCTCCTTCATGGAGAGATTTTGGAGTTGGTTGAGGAACAAATCCCTCTTTGCGATTCTTGAATCTCGGGTGCCCTCGTGGAGCTCAATGAGCTTGTTCCACAAGTCCTTTGCACTTGTGAAAGGACCAACCTTGATGAGTTGGTCTTTGTTCATGCCGCATTGTAGAGTGACGACCGCCTTCGCGTCGGCTTCACTCTTTCGAGTTTGTTCGGCAGTCCATCTCCACGACTCAAGTTCTTTGCCTTCATCATCCTTAGGAGGAGTGAATCCCTCCTTCACCGCGAACCAAGTGTTGATGTCCATCTTTAAGTAATATTCCATCTTCGATCTCCAATATTGGAAATCAGCGCCATCGAAGAATAGAGGTCGGGTGGTGGAGAAGCCTTCCCTCAATGCCATGGATGTAGCTCTCGGTTGTTAATCCGCAAAAACAGAGCCCCAAGCTCTGATACCACTTGTTGGAACCCGGATGGCTAGAGTGGGGGGGTGAATATAGCCAAACACTTTGACCTTTAGCACTTATCAAATTTCTGCACTCAACCTTATCAGTAGCACAGCGGAAGAAACAAAGGAAGCAAAGCAGTGCAGAAAACAGAAACAGAAAACGAAGGCAAACACACAACTAGCAAGATCGCTAACAAGGAGGGTTTACAAGGTTCGGGGATAACTTGCCCCTACTCCTTGGCGTGCCCTTAAGGTGGGCGATCCCTTGATCGTCAGCAGATCAAGCCCCGGTTATCACCGGATAGAAAGCAACCTCCTTCTCGGTGGAGAAACCTCTCCACAGCGTTTCAATCACAGATATATGTTTAAGCACAATGAAACAACAAGAAAGATCATACTTAGCACTTAGCAAAGACAAGAACACAGCAAGCTCCCTCAGAGCTCCACCCAGCGACGATCTCACGCAAGAGCCCTCTCCTTGTGTCTTCTCGCTGTTAGACTCGGAGCTTCTTGTTCTCTCCTTCAAGCACTCAAGTAATGAATGGTTGCTTTACAGATTGTAGTTGCTTGCACAAGATGATGGAACTTCAGAACACGCAAGCAAGATATGGAGAACACAAAGGCGCAGCAAGAACTTAGTTCGTGAACACTAGAACTCTGCTTCAACGAAGCCTTCTTCCGCCCTTTTGTTTCTCCACTCAGCACCAGGTGACAGCATCTCCTGCAGCCTCCAGCTGCTTCCCTGTCAACGCCAGCTACCACTGAGCCCTCCCTGGACTTCTTGAGCTCCCCTCAGCCAAGCTCCAGTCGGCAGCTCCAGTCTGCAGCTCCAACCATTGCAACCTGAGATGGAAAACGGACAAACCTACTCTAAGGAAAGCCTCCATTGACTTCTCCTTGAGTGTTTGAATCCTTCCCTGTCACCTGCAGCTTAATCAGAGTGTTAGAGCAGCATATCAAACAGCAAATCATATATCAGATGTTAAGCGCAGAGAATCGGATACGTTCAGACGCGATCAGAGCGTCTGACAGTGCATTTTGAATTAAAGTGATCGGTCACCGGACTGATCAGAGATCCTCCTGATCGGTCACCAGACCGATCAGGCTGGGTCCAGACCGATCAGGCTCCGTCCTGATCGGTCCCCAACGCTCAATTAGGAATCGTGATTTCTTTGGGACTCTCCTGGATCGATCACCAACCGATCCCAGGTTGTGGATCGATCACCCGACCGATCCACCCCTTTATCGGGCAATTTCTGAGCTTCGCAGTCCAGATATCCTGATCGATCACCTGACCGATCAGGAAACCTCCTGATCGGTCACCAGACCAATCAGGTCGTGACCAGACTGATCAGGCTCCGTCCTGATCGATCATAGAGAGGAACCTGCGATGCTGGATCGTTCTCGAGAACGATCTGCACAGTGATCCTGATTGATCACCAGACCGATCAGGAGCAGTTCAGCAAGGGAACTCAACCTCACTGTTTGCTCCCTGATCGGTCACCAGACTGATCAGGAGCAAAGCAATGGGTGAAACGCATACTCCCTGATCGGTCACCAGACCGATCAGTCATCGCTGGATCGGTCACCAGACCGATCCACGAAGGAGCACCGTGCCAACTCCCTGATCGGTCACCAGACCGATCCAGGGGCTCCAACCTAGCCCTCCAAGCTAAGGATTTTTCACCTAACCTCCAAGTTGGGAATTTGCACCTAACCCTCCAAGTTAGGACTTTTCACCTAGCCCTCCAAGCTAGGACTTTTCACCCAACTCTTCCGGATTAGGACTTTCCAAACCTAGCCCTCCAAGCTAGGACCTGACCCTCCAAGCCAGGACTTTTTCACCTAACTCTCCAAGATGAGAATTTTCACCTAACCCTCCAAGTTAGGACTTTTCACCTAGCCCTCCAAGCTAGGACTTTTCACCCACCTCTTCCGAATTAGGACTTTTCACACACCTAGCCCTCCAAGCTAGGATTTTCCATACCATGCCTGATCCCCCACCAGGACTTAATCATAATCATCATAATCAGCCTAAACTAAAATCGATGTCAACACCAAAACAACAATCAAGGTCAAACTGCATCAACACTAAGTTCAGTCTATTTCGTTTCAAGTTGTTATTTCACTTCTTATCTCAAAAATCCCAATTTTATTAGAAAACCCAAAACATCAAACGACAAATAACCGGCAAGCTTGAATTAATCATTCATTCAACTAGTCATTGGAAAAATACGACCTGATGCCCCTCTACTACATTTTAACTTTGTTAGCTAAGGGTTTTCAGTTTATAAATATCTAAATTTGAGGCTCACTCATGACACCTGTTGTGGGCCTATCAATGGGTTGCCCCCAACTGGGGCGCCCAGCATACCTTGGGTGCCTAATTCAAGTCAGGTGCCTAGGATGTTCTTCCCAGGTTCCTTTTCCCCTGGATTTGCTCTCCTATCTTGCCTCCAATTCCAGGTACCTACAAGACAACAAACACAAGACAAAAATACAAATAATTTTAGCCTTAACTTATTGGTTCTGACTTTAGATTTCACCCAAAACCCTAGGTTGAATCGACGCCTAATGTTCCCTTCTCGGGGAACGCGTCCTCACCTACTCCACACTGGAGAAGTTACTTTTGTCAACCGGGAACTCCGGATGGACTTTCACTCAGCCTCCGAGAACCCGAATCTCGAGACGTCCGACCTCGACCCGTCTCTACTTCTGTTCGCGATTCCTGCTCGACTAAAGCTTTTGCCAATCGGGACCTCTGACTGGACTTTTGCTCTGCCTCCGAGAACTCGGATCTCGAGACATCTGACCTTGACCCATCTCTACTTCTGTCCGCCATCCTCGCTTAGCAAAGACTCCGTTGCCCGATCCCCGACCAGGACTTAGTGCTCAGTCCCCCAGACCAAGACTTCGTGCCCAGCTTCACTCACCAGGACTTAGTCCACCTAGCTCCACTCACTAGGACCCAGCTTCACTCACCAAGATTTAATTCACCTAGCTTCACTCACTAGGATTTCTTCCACCTAGATTCCCTTGCTAGGACCCAGCTTCACTAACCAGGGTTTCTTTCACATAACTTCACTCACTAGGATTTCTTCCAACTTAATTCACTTCTTTGCTAATCATCTTAATCCTGACTAGACTTCCTCCAATCTTCAGGTAAATATAATCCCAAACCTCAAGTCCGGTTTAGTTTGATCCCTTGGTCAAACTGACCAACCCTGGGTTCTATTCATTCTGCCAAACATCAGATCTTATTTGGCTTACCCCTTTGTTAAACTGATCAAACCTGGGTTTACCCTACCAAACATAAGGTTATATTTGGTTTAACCCTTGATTACTTTGACCACACCTTATATTGTCTAACATATATCGTCACCAACTTTAGTATATTGTCAAACATCGAAACACTAGAGGATAATTGTTCATCACTGATGCCTTTTGTACCAACAGATCTTAGTGTGGTTCCTAGCATATCGCACCCAATAGACCTCTATTGTGACAACAACGGGACCATTGCATAGTCTAAGGAGCCTCGCTCTCATCAGTGTTTCAAATATATACTATGGTGTTTCTATCTCATTCGAGAGATCATTGATAGAGAAGATATGAGGATATGTAGAGTACCGACTAATGATAATATTGCGGATCCTTTTACCAAGGCTTTGGCACCGAGGAAGAATGATGGTTACACTAGGTCACTGGATATTAGATATTTCAGTGATTAGCACTAGTGTCAGTAGGAGATTGTTAGTGTTAGCCCTAGAGTTAATTATGAGATGATTGACTAGAGAATTTTTTATATCATATTTTATTAATAAAGGTAAAGTTTTGGTTATTATATTTATTTCATGTTTGTACCAAATGAATCAGTATAATAATGTCCTTGGATAATAGGTTCTAATCTATATCATATCAATTGGTTGAATTGATAGTAAGATAATATAGAAAATATTACTCTTAATTATTCCTAGTCAAATATGATACATATTAGAGAATATGTACTGAATTAACCTGCATGAAAAAGTTTCATGGATTGTTATATGAGTGCTATAAATTTTTTCATAATGACTATTGGTATGAATAGTCCTTAGACCTGAAGTCACTACGGTTTCCTACATAAGGAGTTGTATACTTTGGTATTGTCAAACGTCACCCATAATAGGGTGAACTATAAAGTCAATTACTGGGTGTGCAATGAATTATACGGAGAGATGTGAGTGATGTATATGAGATCTATCCCTTCCATATGAGTGGAGTGATATTTGTGAGTCTCTTGATCAAGTAGGACTACTAAAATACATGGTCATACTCAAATGAGTCAATATGAGATATTGACCTCATTTGGTTGAGTGAGTTTACTTGGGATCAAGAAATATATAAATTGATAAGAAGATGACACAGTCTATGTTTCATTAATCAATCTAAATATCAAGGATAGAAGGACAAAGTCATACATTATAATAGACACGGAAGGTTAGGTTGGATCTCGACTTTCTCATTACTTGGCTAACAATGATGCATTGTTAGATGTTGCTCATTGTTTATGTGTCTAAAGTGGATTAAATACATTGTCAACGTTACGAGAACCTATTGGATCACACATAAAGAACACGATATTTCTGAGATAACTTATTTTTAGTTTGACTAAAATGTGATCAGAAATTAAATTAATTGAGTTAGACTTAAATGAATCCAATTGGATTATGAAATTGAGTCGAATCTGAGTTAGACTTATTTAGATTAGACTCAATCACTTAATAATGGATAATAATTCATTAAAAGTTTAATGAATTATTATTAGAGAAGAATACCAAGAGACATCTATTCATTGGATGAATAGAAGATGAAAAGCCAAAATAAATACCAAGAGGGTTTTGATATTCATTGAGTTTTATTGGCATTAATAGGAAGGGAAGCTCAAGGTCAAATTTTTTTTGTATTTATTAGATGAATACATAAGTTTCTTGTCAATTTTTGAAATTGACTAAGTGTATTATCTTCCTTCTTCTTCTTCCTCCCCATTCTTGGTCAAAATTCTATTTTGGAGTTTGTGGTGTTTTTGTGTAAACTATCCCAAGTTGCTAGTACAACTAAGGTGGTTCATCATCGAGACTGAGATCATATTCGTGTGGATACTATTAGAGGCACGACCATTTTAATCGTGTAGAGATTCGGCGAACCAAAGACTAACGGGATAAACTAAGGGCACACATCAAAAGTAAAGCTATTTAAATAGAACTTTGTATGAATTTTTCGCATGAATCGCTCCGCTATGATTTTATTATTTTTCGCATAGAGATCTCTACAAAATAAACTAAAAATGGAGCAAAAGGCATCATCATAATAGCATTCATGCAAGCAAAGTGAGTCAAAAGTAGCGTAAAACAATAGTAAAAAAATTCTATACTTTTCATGCTTATCGCTATGAGATAAATAATTCACTATTGATAATAAATACTTCTATTTTTTGTAGTTTCTCTTTTTGGTTCATGCTCAATTCTCCTTTTCTTGTCAATCCGTAAGATAATCGCTATCCTGTCTCATGTCAATAGGTCACCATATGAGAAGGTATGTCTCTCAATTTCATCCGACATTGACACTTGCTTGATGTGATTATTGTAATTGACTAATGCAACTGATGACATTATCAGAACTCAAAAGATGACAAGTTTATGATCTAAGATATTCAGTCGATTTTATCTGATAACAATCAATTGATAACAATTAACAGTCAACTAAAAACCAAGTAAATAAAAAAATCAATCCAAAATCCAAGTGAAATGGATGAGATGGGATGCTCAAGTAGATTGATAAAATATAATATCAATTGATGAACAAATCAACGAATAAGTATCGATCTAGATAAAATGGAGATGGATTGATAATTATCAGTTGAATGATAATTGCTTGTCAATTATTGATAGGACATAGTCTAGAAAACAACAAGGGATTATAAAAGGAGAAAGGTTTGAAAATTTCTGCAACATTCATGATCGTTTTTAAAAGGAAGTATTGTTACATTCTAGTTAGCAAATTGAAAGCTAATTCTTGTGATTTTATAGCTGTGAATATACTCAAACACGCATGATGAACGGTGCCAAATTTGGGTAACTGATCGGAGATAAGGCTACTGTATGTTCTTGCTAGATTAAAGTTCTGAGAGAGTCCTGATATGTTGTGCGTCTTTGCGTATGTTAATCGAATCATTTATTAGAGGCATCAATCGATTGGTGAATCGATTAAGACGTTTCATTATCGAGGCGCCTGTGCGCGTTTGACTGCTCGGTATTGGCAACCTGATCCCGACTCAAACTATAATCCGGGAGATTAGTGAACCCAGGGGAAAAGGGAATTGAATTCTGACTGAATTACAGTCGGAATCCGATCATAATTAATCGCGATACTAAGTCTCAAATCGATTCAAGGTGTTGCGATGTATCTCAATTGATTGAGACACCAAGCCTCAATCAGTCTCAATCGATTGACTTAAGGCATGCCCTCAATCGACATGTCAAAGCCAATCGATTAGAAGACAAGCATGCATAAGCGTGTAGGATAAGACGTCCAGTATATCATTTTGGTGAATTAGAAGGGCATAGATAAACAATTGTTTCGTTGATAAAAAAATAATATTATCTGTGTGCAAATCAGAATGAACATCACTCGTGGCGACATTGTATCCATCCCTCCCATCAATTCAGCTTCAGAAACAAATACACAAGGAATTCTTCTGCCATTAGAATAGTAGCACCTGTTCCGCTAAAAGAGTGAGGGAGTTGATTAGTTCCACTTCCGGGGAAGGTAGCTCCTGGGAATCCTAATGGCTGCAGGTTGGGGATGACTGTGGGTCGTCACAGCGTCTTCTGCTCTTCCCGTAAATGTATCTGAAGCAGCACACGCTTGTTTAATGAGAAATCGAGTTCAGAATGAGAAAATTTGATGTGTTTTTATTATCTTTAATTTTATGGGAAGAATCAATGGCTTTGGTGATAGATTACCATTTTGAATGACAAGTTCATCGGGGAGAGTCGTGTTCTCTCCCGCCGGAGTATGCACAGTTGAACTAGCTGCAGCTACATCACAAACATTAATTGATCAGCAAAGGTCGAACACATGGAAGAATACTAATAGCTAGGTTTGAGTTTGACAAGATGATTACATGACTTCTTTTGCGGCTCGGCTTTGCTCATGGTCGTCCGTGGCAGGAAGACGCCGGTGCCGGCGGAGTGTTTTCCCGCACCGGAGCGGCAAAGGAAAACTGATCTCGCTGCACATGTGGAATGGGACTGATGATGCTGGAGTAGAAATGGAGTCCGCGACGGAGGAGGCAAACCAGCAGAGCTGCTGCCCCCGTATAGTTGCTGCTGCAGTAACTGTCTCTGCTTCAGGCGAAGGATCTGAAGGTTCAGAAGCCAACGCTCGTGATGGATTCGCCGTCGACACTCCGCATCGTCGAGCTCGAACAGCGCCGCCTGCTTTCCTGCGGCCCCGTTGAGTAGATCTCTCGCCTGCGGCGTCAGCGAGAGGGCAAGATTAAAACTTGGATGACTCGACGAAGTTCATATCCGATGAAGGATAAGGCACGCGCCAAAAGTTCTCACCTTGTCGTGCTGCATCAGCCGGTTGCGGCCGGACAAATCGTCCTCTTTCTCTTCCTCAAGATTCCCCTCTCGGTCGGCCAAGAACGCGTTGAAGAATCCGTCGTCTAGGAGCTCGGAAGGAAGCTGGAAATCCTCCGCCATGTCTCCGAAGCACTGCTGCAGCGAAGGCGCCGCAAATAGAAGATCAAGCGGTTGCTGGAACAACACGGAACGGCGGTGGCTGGCGCAGCGGGCAAGGCAAGGCGGCCCTGCTCGGCTGCTCCTCCTGCAGTCAATGGCGGAGTCAGCAGGAACACGAAGCAGCGACGGTCTGGTGATGCGGCGCCTTATAGGAGTTGGATGGACGGTGAAAAGGACAGATAACTTTGACGCCGGACAAGAAGAGAATACGAAGAAAATATATTAATAAATAGAATGAATAGGTATATATATAGATTTTAAATTGTATATGGAAAAAAATCAATATACGGATTAGTATTCTTATTTGATAAAAAAAACAAAAAGAAATTCTATTAAAAGGAAATTTTTTTAATAAAAATTCTATAAAAAAATTAACAAAACAGATGCTCCTAATCCATAAGTATCAAAAATACTAAAAATATCTTAAATATTAATAAAAATGTAAATTATTAAAAATAACAAAAAGATATTTTTTTTGAATTTGAAATTTGATAGTTATGGATAACAAACATAGATTTCTGATTGAATCTAATCCTAAATTTTAATTAAAAATTATGATTTTTTTGAAATTCAAAAGGTTGTGTTAGATTAATTCTGTATCACAACTTGCACAATTGGATGGATTAATCATGGATTACGGCAGTTTAACGTTGAGTTTGGAGGTGACATTTGTGCCTATGCGACGCAATCTTTTCCTAATTATGTTGACTAACTCGATTAATTATTTGTATCCCCTCCTTGAAAGTTGAATCTGGCGGGACAATTTGGCTCTAGGCAGATGGCTCATGGCTCCTTCGCCTGCCCCACTGCTCTATTTTTTTTTTTTAATATTACACGTCACCAGTCCATATTCCCCGTCGTAAAATGCTATTATTTATGCATTTTTTTAATTTATTCAAAAGTAATTTATTAAAACAACATTTGATGAATGTAAGTGTGCGGGAATGGATCTATATAACTGCATATATGTCCCCTGATTAATACGTAGGTGTATCATTTTATGATTTAAAATTAAAATTTGATAAAATTAGTATATCCGTTTTTCAAATGCGTTAGTAATAACATTTAAATTAATAACCCTTATGATATGATATATCTCATTTGTGTTGATTCTAGAATGAATTGACAAGAATACTAAAAACCAACGATTATATACACACACGTTGTTGATAACCTACACGGCAGACATGCAAACTATCAAACAGCATACATGAGGAAAGATCACAGCATATATGAGGAAAGAAAAAATAACAACATATATGAGAACAGAAAAATAATTAACGAAGTTTTTTCAACCTCGAATGACCAGTCCGATTTTATAAAAATTTTCCACCCACCGTTAGAATAAATCAGGAAGCGCTCGTAGTGGGCGGTCTAGAAGTCCAGCGTCCCAGGATTTGTACCTCATTTGGAGGAAAATTATTTATAAATATATCATAGCTGGGATCAAATCATAAATATCTAAAATAACGATTAATTACTCTACCACTGTACTATAACCCCGAAGACAATAACCTGCAGGGTAGGCGTGCATCTATTTAACTTCTCTCACCATTTCTCTTGCAACACAAATAATTTATCTACGACTTTAATTCAGTGAGTAAAAGTTATCCGCATTGAGCATGGTAAGAGAAAAAGAGTCATTTTATGCTAAATTTCTTCGTTTTTTATTGACCTTTTTAAGGTTACCATTTACATTGTTAATGGGTGTCTACAGCTTGGTTTACCAGTGTAATTTGTTGCACAAGTCTTTTGCGTAGAATAAACGTGAATGAAAAATATATGAAAAAGAAAAAAAAATGATGAATCAGGCAGCAGACAAATTGAACCTGGGGTGACCGGCCCAGCCTCACGGAAGTTTCCCACCGGTCACCAGGGTAAATCGGGAAGCGCTCGCGGTGGCCAGTCTAGAAGCCCAGCGGCCCAAGGTTCGCGCCCCATTTGGAAGAAAAATTCTTGCAAAATGCGCCGTAGCTGGGGATCGAACCGCGGATGCATGGGTAAACAACTAGTGACCTTACCGCTGCACCATAGCCCCGTGGGCGAAAAATATATGAAAAAGAGGACTTTAGTGCGAATGAAATTTTAGTTCAATGTTAATTTATAAGGAAAATGATATGCTTAGTGAAAAATCTCAAGAAAAAACTTAGTGAATGACATAACATTTTGTATACAACGATCTTCGACGGGTTCATCTTGCCCCCTAAGGTATAGTTTGACTCGGGGCGGCAGCCGGAGGCTGCCGATAGTGTCCAAGCGATAATCGGACATGTGCATGTAAAGTGTCACGTCATTCACTGAACGTTTCATTGAGTTTTTTCACTGAGTGTATCATAGCTCAATTTATAACGTGTTACAAATATTTGATGTTGCGAATATATACATGAGGATTTACTCTCTCACACGCGTTCAAGTGAGGGTACAAATTCAAGACTCAAATTACACCTCACCAAAGGCGACTCGTGTGTAAGTGCAATCTACATGCGTCGAATGTTAGGCCAGCCAAGGCAAAAATTATCAAAACGAATTCAAATTGTATTTTATGACGTGAATTCTTTTTTGCTAACTGCTTAAGTGTATAACGAATATATTAATTTATAATTAAATGACTATTAATCGTGTCACGCCCCCAGGGCCCATGCTTATTTGAAAAACGAGTAATATTTCACCTGTACGACGGACAATCTGAAACTCATATATATCACTCTCAACACAATACACACACAACCAACATTGTTGGTAACAACAAAAACAAAATAATAAAATATCATAACCACACAATTAATAATAATCACATTATAAATAAACTCTATAAAATAATGTGACAAACCGAACGATCTCAGAACAAATATAAGTTCACTAAAGAAACAAAAATAAAGACAAATCCATTAACAAAATAAATATAAATCTAATAATGAAATTACGAAGCGACCAAAGACTTTATACTAGGGAAATGGCAGATAGAATGCAACTATTGATTACCTGAAACGGAATTAAACCCAAGGGGTGATGAGTCCGGAAAGACTCTACCGGTATAGCTGATAGAATAAATACATGGTATATAAAAAAGATATATCAAGCAAATAGAATCAATAATATATAGTCTCTGGAATATAAAACATAAATCAAATACAATATCTATATGTATAAACATATCTGGCATTCATATATCCCACAGGGCATAATCAGAAAATTTTTATGATACATCAATAAGTTGCTCGTACTACTGAACAAATCCAGATCATATATAAGTGCAAATTATAATTCATATAAGCATGTCAATCAAATGTAATAAACCATAGCTTAAATAAATACAGCAATCACAAGTAAAATGCACAATGCTTAATATGCACATGATGCAATGACCTGACCTGTATACACTCCAGCTATCGCTACACTGGGTTGCTAGGTGAACAAGATGCAAGAAGCCCAACACTTGTGGCTATAAAACCCCAAAAGCACTTGTAGGAACCCCCTAGTACCTGGAAGGTATCAACTGTCTGCACACAACTCCAGCTGAGCATGACACAACAGAAAATATGACCGACGACCAGTCTCAACCACAAGTGAGTTAGTGGTCGTCAGCATGTAAACAATACAAGGATGGTGCATGACACTAATATGCACCACCTTAACCAGGTCAACAATCATGCAACAAGTATGATATACGTGTATTCAATCAATATCATGATAAATAAATATGCAACTAATTTACTAAGTAAGGTATATCTAATGTCAACCAAAACATAGATATGTTTAATGATCGTTTCTAAGTATTCGCGTACAAGCGGTACTTTATAGATCAGGAAAATAACATATGAGACTATGTATAGACATGAATTTGATCAACTCAAAGGTTAAGCAACGAAAGTATCAAGCGACGATATCAAATGAAACATAGTCAAGGTGAATTAGCCTACTCAGTTAATAAACTTGTTATGCATTTAAGTTCAATAAACTAAGGATACAAAGACGAAGTACTCGTCTTAAATGTAGAATGTATCCAAGTAATTCTCACGTTCAGGTGCTTGTATCAAATCAAAGTCTCATATCTAGGACAAAGTTTAACAAAATTAAATAATTAGCTAAACTATATATAAGTAAAAATTATGATAAATCCTAATTACAACACTACTTAATCAAATTGTAAATAAGAGCTCCTTCTTAACCTAATTTATCAAAATTAGGTTATAACGTTAAACACCTAATTAACCCAAGGAACAACTCCAAGTTGGATCTAAACATAATCCATTAAGCTAATTCTTAATTCAAATTAAGATTAGCCTTAATCCCCATTTTACGAATTAATTCTAACCCAACTGTTTAACCTTTACCTTAAAATTTCATCTAGATCAGAGATCTCTAGAGATCAGATCTATCAATAATCAAACCACATATCAATAATCCAAAACTACTCATTTACATGCCAAAACCAATACCAATCTTACACCAAATATCTCATCCAAGCACCACCCAAATTTTACAAGGTAAATTACCAAACTGTAGCTAGCAAAACCACAAAACCACTAGGGAAGCTCACAGAAAGGTTTCAAACACCACCAACCTCTAAAACTGTTAGTAGGAGCCCTAGAGCCAATTATGTATTGATTGACTTGGGACATTTTGTATCATATTCTATTACTTATAAAGGCATGTTTGGTTATTATACTTACTTTGTATTCTTTGCCGAATAACTAAGTATAATAATGTCCTTGTGTAGTAGATTCTTATCTACATTATATCGATTGGTTGAATCGATGGTTAGATAATGTAGAGAATACTTCACTAAATTATTCCTAGTCAAGCATTAATATTCAGGGACAATATTAATGCATGGAGACTAGCATGTAGGTCAAATGATTACTTGAGCTCACAAGTCATGGATATGCGATATCAAGTTGACACATGGGTATACATTGGAGAATGTGTACTAAATGACCTGTCATGAGAAAGTTTCATAGATTGTCATATGAGTGTCATAGACTTTCTCATGTGACTATTGGTATGAATAGTCCTTAGACCTGAAGTCACTACGGTTCCCTACATAAGGAGTTATGTACTTTGGTATCGTCAAACGTCACCCGTAACAGGGTGGATTATAAAGGCGATCACTGGGTATGTAATGAATTATGCGGAGGGATATGAGTGATGTAGATGGGATCTATCCCTCCCATATGACGGGAGTGATATCTGTGGGCCCCTTGATCGAGTAGGACTACTGAAACGCATGACCATGCTCAAATGAGTCAGTATGAGATATTGAGCTCATTTGTTTGAGTGAGTCTACTCGGGGATTAAGAAACACAAGATTGATTGAGGATGACATGGTCTATGCCTCATTGGTCAATCTAGATATCAAGGATAGAAGGACAAGGTCATACACTATGATAGTCACGGAGGTTTAGTCAGATCTTGACTTTTCTTGTTACTTGAGTAGCAATGATGCATTGCTAGATGCTGCTCATTGCTTATGTGTCTAAAGTGTTTAGGCGCATTGCCAACGTCACGAGAACCTATTGGGTCACACACAAAGGACACAATGCTTCGGGAAAGTTGATCGGCAGATCTGAGCCCGAGTTGGGAACTCGGGGGATCTGAGCCCGAGTTGGGAACTCGGGAGACCTGAGCCCGAGTTAGGAACTCAGGAGGTCAGTTCGGGGACTCGAGTTGGGAACTCGAGAGAGACCGAGTCGGAGCTCGGCGGGCCGAGTCGGAGCTCGGCGGGCCGAGTCGGAGCTCGGCGGGCCGAGTCGGAGCTCGGCGGGCCGAGTCGGAGCTCGGCAGACTGGGTCGGGAGCTCGCCACTCGGGAGACTTGGTCGGGAGACCCAGTCGGAACCCCGAGAGGCCCGGTCGGAGTTGCATGAAGGAAAGAGAAAAGTCTTTCTTCATTGGATGAAAAGATTCTTTTCTTGCATGGGAAATGATAAAGAGCCACATGAAAAGATGTGCTCTTTATTGGGAAGCCAAAGAGACACAAACCTCTTCATATTCATGGGATGATTATAAAAGAGGGCCTTGTGACTTTGGATGACGTCTTCTTCTTGCCTTAGCTTTTCCCCTTCCCTTCCTCTCTTCTTCCTCTCCTCCACTCTTGGCTGAAACCTTACTGTAAGGTTCTTGGTGTTTTCGAGCTACCTCAAGTTGCTAGCACAACTAAGGTAGTTCTCCCGAAGTTGAGAGATTGTGCCCATGTGGATACGAATAGAGGCACGGACGTTTGAACGTGCAAGAGATCCGGCGCATCTTGGACGAGCAGGATAACCGAAGGGCACGCTTCAAAGGTATAAACAGTAGATAAATCTATTAGATAAATAGCTTTGTACGAGTTTTCTTTCGCATGGATCGCTCGTGGGTTCTTGTTTCCGCTGCGTTTTTATTGTTTTGTGCCGGGAGAACCCAACAAAAACATAATCCAAATCCCAAACAAAATAACCTAGTACATCTTCAACAACCCCACCATCAGAGCCATCCAAACTTACGGCATTCTCATGATAAACTAGAATGTAGCTAGCACCAAAACCACACAGAATGTTCATAACCTACACATCAAACCAAACTAGACAAGATCCTAATCCCCCCACAAGTAAAAGCAAATCCAAAACAGATGTTAACCCCTACTGTTCCATTCAAATGACTTAAGATTTAACCATTAACCACCCTCGTCCACATCAAACCAACCTCAGAACAGTAGCTACACACAATCAACCAAATCAGACCATACTAAATCCCAAATCAACATCGATTTCAATTACTGCCATTTAATCCAAAATTATATTGCCAAATTCACTCCAACAACCCACGACAGTGAGTGCTCACCTTCAAGATCCCCTAGTTAGATCAAAACTCCACCCCAAACACAGAAACTGCAGCCAACCAATTCCAAACAAATTCAACCAATAGGGCTTACGGTGGAGAAGGAAGAACACCCGAAGTTTATCAATTTGCACAGCAATAACTTAACCCTACACAACAATTTACTCAAAACAGAAGGCTTACCTCTTTGCGTCGGCAAGAATCAGTTCTGCCCCAAACCGACCCAACCTCGCGCTCACGGTGAAATCACAAAATCCCTAGATCCGAAACGATGACCTAGTTAAAGAGCAACTCTGATGGAATTTAGAGATCCACACGAAGCAACAGGTCCTTACCAATGTGGAGGACGATGGGCCAATTAGTCGTGCCTCTTCCAGCCACCGGCGATGATCTGCCATGCACCGGCATTTCCCTCCTCTGCCCTATGCTCAGTGACAGAGAAAAAGAAAAGGACAGAGAAGACGAAGTGCCCCATACCACCCTTGATCAAGGAGGATGAGGGTTCGCGTGGATGAGAAAGGAAAATAGCTTGAGACGTCGGCAATGCAAGGGGAGAAGGCGGATCGCGAAGAGAGAAGGAGGCTACGGCGCAAGTTGCGAAGAGAAGAAAAAAATGGGATTTTTGTAAGTGGGTGTACAATTTGCAGTTTGGCCCTCCAAATTTGGCTAATCTAAAATCTGCATTTAGTTTAGGGTTTTTAAGCATTTAAACCCTCGAATTTTTTTTCTAAATTTAATGAATCAACAATGAATACTGCTATGGATCTGAGCTCCTATATCAGGAGATGACGACCACAGACAAAGTACACATAACGAAAAAAAAAAGCAAACGCAAGCCTTCCACCTTTGTTCCCCCTCTTCTTTTTTCCTCTATTGTGCATTCCACTCGACAATCTCGTGATAACACTCTGTCCTTGCTTAGTTTGCCACAAATAAAAGTGTTGGGTTGCGATTGTGGATCTATCGTTGTATCTTGAGAAACAAATGACCCATGAACTTTGAAGCATTGTCGGAGGAGGATGAATCATTTTAAAAAAATTGCGTCAAACGTAGATCTTGACATCTCACTTCCCGAATGCCGACTGCATCAAACACTTAGCAGTCGGGCACGCAACTTCACAACTCAGCATCGCTCTCCCGACTCGGTGCATAAGAAGCAGCGACCCACTTAGACTTGTCTGACTCAATAGTCGGGCGACGGATCCACTCAACAACACTCGATGTCACTCAGAAGTACTCGGGAAGCACGGGAGAACACTCAGCTCACTCGGGAGTACTTGAGCAGCACTCAAGAGCATTCGTCTTCATCCAGTGACATCCACTCGAGAAGTCCAATCAATGCATCGACATTCAACTTCCCACTCAAACTTAGAAGAATTCAGTAGCCACCTAGCAAAGTGACGTCGAATATGATAGCGATTATCCTACGTGTTAACGAGAATGAAGATTGAAGGAGAACGCAAAAAGAAAAAACTATTATCCTCTAGATTTTTTTGAAAAAACAAAATTTACTTAATAACTGACATGTTTATATAGACTCCAATCAAAGAAAGAATATAAATCCCAAAAAACATCTCAACAAAAAGAAAAAAAAAGACTCACAATCCAAAAATCCTAATCAGACTAAAAATAAAAAAATAAAAATTAATAAAAATATCTAAAATACCAAAATAAATCAAAATTATTAAAATATGAACATTACTAAAAAAATAATAATAATAAAAATAATTAGATCCTTCTAAATTATAAAGTCCCGCTTGCGCTGGAATGACCTAGGAGTTCGGCTAATCCTTGGCCGACAACTCAAGTCATCTCAATAGATAAAATTGAATTTTAATTAAGTAATTTCAAATTCAATAAATTTCTTGATCCCGGCCTAGCTCACGGGTGGCTCGGCCGGCCAACCTGGCGCCATGTCAGGGCGAGGAAGAGATAGGGGTCTCCGGGGGCCTGGTGAACCATAGGGCTCAAGCGAGCGATCGGACCGATGTTGTTCGGCCCAGCTCAGCATATTTAGGGTCCTTGAAAGGCCGACCTTGACTCAGACACACCTGGCTCCAATAGAGGCCCAACGAGCAAGTCGAAGAAGGCCCAACATGAGGAATCCCCGAGTCGGGGAACCCCGAGTCCCTAGCTGCCCGACCCTGAGATAGGCCGGGTGTGGTGGGGCCGAGCGCCCCCTAACTCGGTCACAATGACCGTGGGGCCAAACTCCACTCAGAGCCGCCGAACGGCGCTCCCCGAAGAAGATGGTCATAATCCTCAGGAACGCCCACTCACTCTCTGACATCACACAAGCAGAAGTGGTACGGGGTCAGCGTGGAACTAACATACTTCAGGCTCAAATCGCGGTTATCTCGCTGACACCATGATCCTCCTGCCATCCCGTACCACGACCACTTGTGTTCGCGTCATGCCGAGCGGTGCTTGACGACGCACGTCAACGAGTTAGCAGTTCCCCTTGCCTTATTCGGGCGTGCAACACCTTACCCTGCCACTACTGCCCACGCCCTGCCCTGCTCTCGTTTATGACAGGAAGTGGGAGGCCGGGCAGAAGCTGCCGGCTCCCTCGGCTATATAAGCCCCTCCGCTCCCCATCGCACAGGTACGCGCAATAGTATTTTCTTCCACTGTTTCATTGCTCTTTTGCTCTTCTACAAGGGACTGACTTGATAGTCGAAGGGCCTTGCCGGGAACTTTTCTCAGCTAGTTTGCTAACGGTCCTTCTCTCGTAGATCAGAGTCAGCATCCGTAGCTCGTAGCACTCGGAGGGCCACTTCACTCTTGGGAGTCCACCTCACTTCGCGACAGGATCAAATTTGGCGTTATAAGGAGGGAACAGTTCATCCTGATCGGAAGTGCACGATGGAAGATCCCAACCGAGTCATGATGACTGTTACACCCGAGGAATACGAGCTCTTGATGGTCGCCCGGGCTCAGAGGTTATCGCAGGCCGGTAGCCCGACAGCCCGATTCCCCGAGCCATTGGCACCTGGTCCCTCAGGAGGTCGGGGAAAGGCCGCCCGACCCGAGGGGGGCTAGGCCCCCTTTCCTACCGCTTTCTACCGAGGGCGGGACGGGGAGGCCGATCCTATGCCGGTCGAGGCGTCCGCCTCCAGTCAGACACACAGGCCACGCCTCGATCGGGGAAAGACCCCAGTCAAAGTGACTCCAGCCGCCCTAGTACGTAGCCCCTTCTCCTCTTGGATCATGGAGGATCTAGTTCCTAAGCATCTCAGGTTCTTCACCATACCTGAGTATGCTGGAGCGACGGATCCCGAAGAGTACCTGATGAAGTTTGAGAGTGCGGCATTGCTGCACCAGTACCCCGAGGGCGTGAGGTGCCGAGCCTTCTTAACCACGCTCTCGGGGCCCGCTCAGCGGTGGTTCGATCAACTCCCCAATGGGTCGGTATCAAGTTTTGAGGAACATAGGAGGACGTTCCTCCAACACTTCGCCAGTAGCCGGAGGCACCATAAGACTACCCTCAACCTATTCGCTTTGAAGCAAGGCTCGAAGGAATCACTTCGGGCCTACATCAAGAGATTTAATGGAGTGCATTGGACGTGCCGACTGCCACGCCCGAGGTGCTGATCAGCGCTTTCACCCAAGGACTGCAGGAGGGAGAGTTCTTCCGATCGTTGATCAGAAAGCCGCCAAAGGACTTTGACAGCCTACTGGAGAAGGCTGTCAAGTATATTAATGTGGAGGAAGCACAAGCCGCCCGAAAAGAAGGAGGTGGCTAACACACCGACCCCAAGCCCTGCGCAGCATAGCCGACCCCGGGCGGACCCATCCGCAGCCCACGAGGGGCAGTCGACCGGGCAGGAATGGAGTGCAGGCACGTGTAGTAAGTGTCCCAGGGGTGCCTGCCGACCCGCTAGCGGCCCTATTGCACGTTTCACTAAAGCCATACTCACGACATGGAGGAGTGACGACAGGCCAGGAGGAGTCGGGCTCCGGCTCCCCGAGGGTGGGAGCGCCACGCATCTCCCGGGCGTGGATCAGCCCGCGGAGGGCAGACCGCCGGCCCAGCAGCTGAGGAACCCAGACGGAACCCCCCAACTGCTTGTAACCTATTCCCACAAGAGGACTGAGCAGAGGTCGAAGAAATGGACAAGGAGCAGGCCAATCGGCAGAACGTCTTCCAAGGAGGAGTACACGTGATCTCGGGCGGATCTACCGGGGGAGATTCCAACCGAGTCCAAAAGGCATAAGTACGCCGACTGGAGATTCACCAAGTCGGCACTAGTGCCGCTCAAGCGCAGGGGCCTCAGATCAGTTTTGGGTCGCAAGACATGCAGGGACTGGAAGTCCCACACAATGATGCCCTGGTCATCACAGCTGTCATCGCCAACTACCAAGTCCACTGAACCATCATGGACACGGGCAGCTCGGTCAACATACTCTACAAAAAAACCTTCGACCAGCTGCAAATCGAGCCGTCCCAACTGGAATTAGTGGCCACCCCATTGTTCAGATTCACGGGGAACCAGGTGCAGCCGACTGGTCAGATTCGCTTGGCCATTTCCTTGGGCGAGGAACCACTGAAGAGGACCAGATGGTCCACCTTTCTGATAGTGGACGCTCCCTCGGCCTACAACACAATCTTGGGCCGACCGACCCTCAATGGGTTCCGGACAGTCACCTCGACCTTCTACCTCAAGATCAAGTTCCTGGTCGGCGACAATGTCGGAGAGGTTAGAGGAGATCAGAGGGTGGCCCGGAGATGCTATGTGGATGATGTCCGGGTGGAGAGTTAGAAGGCCCCGCGCCCCTTCTCTAGCTGCAACATGGTGCAGGCTTCCCCTTGGGCCGAGCTGCACGACGACAAGGAAGAGGTCCAATTGCTTCCCGACCGAGAGGAAGCCCGAGTCAAGATAGCCGCTGGTTTGCCGTGTGAGCTGAAGGAGCCGTTGTTAGAGTGCCTGACCAGGAACCAAGATGTGTTCGCCTGGTCGGTAAGGGAGCTGAAAGGAGTCCGACCGGAGGTGGCCGAGCACCACCTTCATGTCTATCCTAACGCTCGGCCAGTCAAACAGAGAAAGCGGGACTTCAGCGCGGAGCAGAATAAGGTGATCCAAGCGGAGGTCGAGAAGTTGTTGGAGGTCGGGCACATCCGGGAAGTCCAATTTCCGGCCTGGCTAGCCAATGTGGTCCTGGTAGCCAAGCCCGACAATAAGTGGAGAGTGTGCATCGACTTCCGGGACCTCAACCGAGCATGCCCAAAGGACTGCTACCCTTTGCCCTAGATCGACCAGATGGTTGATTCGACAGTAGGGAGCGAGCTCATCTCCATGTTGGACGCCTACCAAGGATATCACCAAGTACCCTTGGCAACCGAGGACCAGGAGAAAGTGAGCTTCATCACGGCTGGTGGCACGTATTGCTATACGGTCATGCCGTTCGGGCTGAAGAATGCCGGAGCCACCTACCATAGGATGATGAGCAAGGTATTCTGCACTCAGATCAGCCGGAACATTGAGGTATATGTGGACGACATTCTCATCAAATTAGGTCGGGCGGCAGATCTAGTGGCAGATGTGGAAGAAACCTGCTAGACCCTACGCAGGTACGGGCTCAAATTAAATCCTGCAAAATATCTTTTTGGGGCGCGAAGTGGCAAGTTCCTCGGGTATATAGTTACCGAGAGGGGCATAGAGGCCAACCCGAGCAAGGTCAAGGCCCTGCTCGACATGTCCCCACCAAGGAATCTCCGAGAGGCGCAAAGACTCACCGAACGAATCACTGCACTATCCCGTTTCATATCCCAATCTGCCGAGCAGGGATTACCTTTCTTCAAGACACTCCGCCTAGCTACCAAGTTCCAATGGAACGTCGACTGTGACAAGGCATTCGAAGAGCTGAAGATGTATCTTGCCGAGTTGCTAGTGTTGGCCAAGCCCGAGGTCGGGGAAGTGTTGTTTGTGTATTTGGCCACCTCGGCTGAGTCGGTCAGCATGGTGTTAGTTAGGCAGGAGGGAGCCGAGCAGCAACTCGTGTACTTCTTTGCTCATTTATTGAAAGGCACCGAGTGTCGGTATACGACGCTTGAGAAATTAGCGTATGAGCTACTGTTAGTCGCCCGAAGGCTCCGACCCTATTTTTTGGTGCACCCGAAAGTGGTCCTGACTAACAGCAACCTAGGACGAGTAGCATCCAACCCCGAGGCATTGGTGCGACTGATCAAGTGGACGACCGAGCTAAGTGAGTATGACATCCAGTACCAAACTTGGCCAGCCATCAAAGTGCAAGCCTTGGCTAATTTCCTAAGTGAACTACACTCTAAAGAGGTTGAAGAGGCTTGGCAAGTTTACGTGGATGGCTCGTCGGCTCGGCAAGGTAGCGGGATTGACATCCTGATGGTCTCGCCGAGGGGAGAGCAATTTGTTGGGATCTCCCGGCGACATAAACACAAAACGCAGCGAAAACATGATCCCTCGAGCGATCCATGTGAAAGATGTTGGGACCGGGTGCATGTTGACAGGGATACGAGTTCGTAAAATTTAAAATTTTTACGTGCAGCGGAAGAGTTTGCATAAAATAATTTCCTAAATTATTTTAACTTCGTATCTAGCATGCAACCCTATGGTGTGTTGACATAATCATACAATACAATTTTGCGAAAAGTAAACTAATTTACTTTTATACCTCGCGTAACTCGAAGAAAAGGGACGAGATCCAACCGTAGCGTCCCTTGGAAGCTCCGCCTCTATTCGCGTCCACGCCGAGTTCTCTTCGGGATGACTTCGCAAAGTCACGAGTTTTGTGCCGACAAGAACTACTAGATTCTCGGAAGGCACAACTAGAAGAATAAGAGAAAATAATGGAAAACTAACCAACGAAGTAACGGAATCGAATTCCGGGAAGAGAGGAATCGCTATCCGCTTCTTCTTCTTCGTGTTCGGGTTCTCCTTCTTCTTCTTGAAGCTCACGGCCTCCACCACCTTTGATGTAGGTTGGGCGCCGGCCCTAGGGGAGCTAGGGTGGGCGCCGGCCCTAAGGGAAGAGAGGGAGAAGGAGGAGAGGAGAGATTAAGAGAGAGAGGGAGAGAATAATAAATCTCTTAATTAGCAATAAGGGCTAGCCTTTGGTTCCTTTATATAGTAGCAACTCCTTTGCTAAGTCTCCCTCTAAACCGAATTAACGGAATTAACGGAATTAGTTATAAGAAATTTATCTTATAAATTTTCTTATTAATTATTCCGTTTAAATCGAGTCTTTATTATAAACTAATTTATAATAAAACTAATTCTTCTTCTCTTTAAATTATGGAATCAATTTTTATAAGAAATTTATAAACTTTCTTATTATGAAAAAATCAATTCATAATTGATTTTATAAAATTAAAATAAACCAATTCATGGATTATTTTAATCTTCCATAAAAGAATAAATTCATGGATTATTTTAATCTTCCATAAAAGAATAAATTTCTATAAATTTTATTTATATAAATTTCTTTATACAAATTTATTTATTCATAATTTATAAAATAAATCGCACTAGATTTATTTTATTAATTTAAACCAAAATTAATTGGTTTTCTCCTCTTATTGTGGCCGGCCACCAAAGGGGTTTTGACACCCTCTTTGGCCGGCCAAACCAACCCGAACCGCCGCGAATTAAACTCATTTAATTCGCCCAAAAAGTCTTCAAAAGACTTAGCCATTTTTAGCTTCTATTGCGCCTCTGATTAACTCAGATTCGACTTATTTCTCTTGATCGAAAAATCCAATTTTCAACTCGTTTTAAATCCCTTGGATTGCTCGTAGTGCGTGTGACTAAATAGGCTTTCGATTTATGTTGGCCGTCTATAATTTAACTAATTATAGAACGATCATGAGTGGCACCTAGTAGTACATCATGATCCCCAATTAATCGAAAGATCAACGGTTTGACCTCAGAAGAAATTGTTCTGAAACCCTTCAGCAGCTCTAATGAATCGTGCCTCATTCCCTTCACCACCTTATACCCACTTGGTTCAGGACACGGTCTATGGTGTCAGTCCCCACTAGGCTGACTATGTCACACCTAGCCCAAGTAGTGTCTTCCTCGTCCTTTGGATTTCTAATTACTCTCATGTATTTAAGAGACTCGCGCTCTTAACATGATATACTCTGGCCAGAGGCTTTGAGTAACAATCCGACGATAGGCCTGGGTATACATCTCCTCGCAAGGAGTGGTGAATCCTTTGTAGGCTGTTCAAACATCTTCGGGCACTTCGGCTTATACTCGATCATCCTGGGTCCACACCTCCTTGGAGATGCTTGCTTAAGATGTCAAAGTATAAGTCTCCATGACCAAGATGACTTGAACACCGCAAGTCAAAGGAACATCGCACTTAAGCCGCAGTAAGATCTTCATTGACATATCTACATGTAGATTCCCATATGAAGTCTTACAGCTAGTCACTCCAATGAACTAGTTCCCTTAACTAGTATCCATGTTTATCTCCGGACATCCCAATGTCACCAGCTAGTGAGAATCAGCTGAATAGAGAATAACCCATGCTAGTCTCAACAGAATTGATAATGTCCGTATTTATCAATTCATCGACTAGGGATATTTCCAACAATTCACATTTGCACATTTAGAGATAATCACTAGTTGTGATCCCATCACAAATTCTCTTATGCTGTGAATTGTATGGCGGATATTCAGTAGATGAGTTTAAGATCCCAATCAAATACAAACATGTATACTCAAATAGTGAATTATCATTTATTAAAATAAATGTTTACAATCATAAGGCGATTGCCTTAGGACACTTCTCTCATATCACTAACAACAACATCCATCTCGGTGGGATTTGATTTGTGGAGGCTGAAGGACTTTCCGACCCGTGATCGTTCTTCCGACGACGAGCACGAAGAACAACGAAGGATGAGCGAGAACCACTGTAAGTGTTTACCATTTTATAATTTCGTAGATTCGTTCACGATTTCATGCTTTAGATCAACAATCCGGTGGCACTTGGATGAGCGGGATAAAGGTAATGGCACGCTCCAAAGGTATACACTGTAGATAGATCTATTAGATAGATGAACTTTGTAGGAGTTTTCTTTTGTTAGTGATATGAGAGAAGTGTCCTAAGGCAATCGCCTTATGATTGTAAACATTTATTTTAATAAATGATAATTCACTATTTGAGTATACATGTTTGTATTTGATTGGGATCTTAAACTCATCTACTGAATATCCGCCATACAATTCACAGCATAAGAGAATTTGTGATGGGATCACAACTAGTGATTATCTCTAAATGTGCAAATGTGAATTGTTGGAAATATCCCTAGTCGATGAATTGATAAATACGGACATTATCAATTCTGTTGAGACTAGCATGGGTTATTCTCTATTCAGCTGATTCTCACTAGCTGGTGACATTGGGATGTCCGGAGATAAACATGGATACTAGTTAAGGGAACTAGTTCATTGGAGTGACTAGCTGTAAGACTTCATATGGGAATCTACATGTAGATATGTCAATGAAGATCTTACTGCGGCTTAAGTGCGATGTTCCTTTGACTTGCGGTGTTCAAGTCATCTTGGTCATGGAGACTTATACTTTAATATCTTAAGCAAGCATCTCCAAGGAGGTGTGGACCCAGGATGATTGGGTATAAGCCAAAGTGCCCGAAGATGTTTGAACAGCCTACAAAGGATTCACCACTCCTTGCGAGGAGATGTATACCCAGGCCTATCGTCGGATTGTTACTCAAAAACCTCTGGCCAAAGTATATCATGTTAAGAGTGCGAGTCTCTTAAATACATGAGAGTAATTAGAAATCCAAAGGACGAGAAAGACACTACTTGGGCTAGGTGTGACGTAGTCAACCTAGTGGGGACTGACACAAATAGACCGTGTCCTGAACCAAGTGGGTATAAGATGGTGAAGGGAATGGGGCACGATTCATTAGAGCTGCTGAAGGGTTTCAGAGTAATTTCTTCTGAGGTCAAACCGTTGATCTTTCGATTAATTGGGGATCATGATGTACTACTAGGTGCCACTCATGATCGTTCTATAATTTGTTAATTATAGACGGCCAACATAAATCGAAAGCCTATTTAGTCACACGCACTACGAGTAATCCGAGGGATTTAAAACGAGTTGAAAATTGGATTTTCTGATCAAGAGAAATAAGTCGAATCTGAGTTAATCAGAGGCCCAATGGAAGCTAAAAATGGCTAAGTCTTTTGAAGGCTTTTTGGGCGAATTAAATGAGTTTAATTCGCGTTGGTTCGGCTCGGTTTGGCCGGCCAAAGAGGGTGCAAACCCTCCTTGGTTGGCCGGCCACCTAAAGGGAGAAAAACCAATTAATTTTGGTTTAATCAATAAAATAAATCTAGCGCGATTTATTTTATAAATTATGGATAAATAAATTTGTATAAAGAAATTTATATAAATAAATTTATAAAAATTTATTCTTTTTATGGAAGTTAAAATAATCCATGAATTGGTTTATTTTAATTTTATAAAATCAATTATGAATTGATTTTTCCATAATAAGAAAGTTTATAAATTTCTTATAAAATTTTATTCCATAATTTAAAGAGAAGAATAATTTGTTTTATTATAAATTAGTTATAATAAGACTAGGCTTAACGGAATAAGTCATAAGAAATTTTATAAGATAAAATTCTTATGATAACTAATTCCGTTAATTCCATTAAAGAGGAGACTTAGCGAGGGAGAAGCAACTATATAAGGAACCATAGGCAAACCTTGGATTCCCAACTAATCAATAATTGTGTATTGATATAGAGCTCCCTCTCTCTCTCTCTCTTTTATTCTCTTCTCTTTCCCTTCTCCCCACCTAGGGCCGGCGCCCACCTTGAAGCATCTAGGGCCGGCGCCTCCTCTTGAGGGCTAGGGCCGGCGCAACTCCTCCCATAGAAGGTGGTTGCCGTGAGCTAACAAGAAGAAGGAGAAGCCAACCAAGAAGAAGAAGAAGCGGATCACATCTCCTTCCCTCTCGGAATTCGATTCCGTTTCTTGGTGGTTAGTTTCCCTTTCCTCTCTTGATCTTCTTTGTTGTGCCTATAGAGAATCTAGTAGTTCTCGTCGGCACAAAACTCGTGACTTTGCGAAGTCATCCCGAAGAGAACTCGGCGTGGACGCGAATAGAGGCGAAGCTTCCAAGGGACGCTACGGTTGGATCTCGTCCCTTTTCTTCGAGTTACGCGAGGTACAAAGTAAATTAGTTTACTTTTCCGCAATGTTTTATTTTATGATCATGTCAACACATCATAAGGTTGCATGCTAGATACGTGGTTAAAATAATTTAGGAAATTATTTTATGCTAATTCTTCCGCTGCACGTAAAAATTTAAAATTTTACGAACCCGTATCCTTGTCGACATGCACCCGGTCCCAACAGTTGTTTGCTCTTTCTTGCCTTGTCTCTCTTGGATGCACCCCCTCCCCTTTTATAGTAGAAGGGCTAGGGAAGGGGAGGGGAGAGAAGTGGAGAAGTGGGGAAAGTGGGCACCCCACGTCACCCACTTCTCCAACATCTTACATCTCCCACTCATCCAAGTCAAGTCACAGAGACTAAATAATAATCAGATCACAAAGACGATATCATAACTAGGTTACAAAAACCAGATAGTCATAAAGACCATATAGTCACATAGACTAATAGAACATCCAATTCATACTTTAGGGAAAATGATTCGTGCGACATCAAACATACTGAGCAATCATTGCTAAGAAAGTTATGACACTTAACTTAGCTGCTCTCTGAGCGATCAATACCAAGAAAGTTGTTACACTTTACTTAGTCGCTCTATCACATGAATCAGAGACATCAATCACTTGCTTTTACCCCAGACTAAATCATTTACATCAATATGAACATCTCTAATCCCTCGTAATGACCATTAAGTCAAGAGCATGTTAAGTATTTACATTCAATACAATTATTCACAATCACATTTTAAGTACTCAACAAAAAATATAATTGGTCGACCAGTGAATAAGTGTCAATGATGTAAATCTCTCTTAGTCTTCCTATTTAGCTTGAATTTATTCATTCTAATAAGTTGCTTTCCTAGTTATGCTCCATAGACCGAATCATCCATAGCCAATAGGATACATGCTAAGGTAGCAGACACTGATTAAAATTTTAAGCAGACAGCTAAATAGTCACATAGGGTAAATCTAAGATTAACTTATAATCTCAAGGGTCTCACATAGTAGAGAAGCAGGGATCCATTCTCCTACTACCCTTATTGTCGCTATAGTACATGTGGTATGAATCATATGCTACGATATTTTTCTCTTTTAACAAAAAGAGTGCATGTTTTCTCAAAATTAACATCGTACAGATTTGATCTAGATATACCTAATGTCTAATCCTGAATTCAACTTATGAATTCCTATCTGGCTTTAAGCAGATTCAATAAATGGTGGGTTCATTTACTCCGATCATTACATAAATGATCTCATCTTGATACAAAAATCAAGGCGACCCCAACTTATGAGTATGTCTCCATACACAGCTACATAAGCTGCCCAATAAGTAATGGTCTTATCTTTATTTATACTCAACAAACAGAGATGATTGTCCATGTGAGCGGACCAATCTCAACCTGCCAACATGCTTATCGAGACTTTATCTAAAAATGTAACACCAATATATATATATATACTGAATAAATCATGGCATTTTAATATATTTGATTGGTTTTACAATGTGATACATTTTACGAAGTCCCAAAGACTTCACAAAATCAAGAAATGACTCTTTAGTTAATGGCTTAGTAAAAGGATCTGCAAGCATAGCACGGGTAGGAATATACTCAAGGACTACCTTTCTTTTGTCCATAATATCCCTTACATAATTATACTTAATTTCTATATGCTTGCCTTTACTGTGATATTTGGGATCCATGGAAAAAGCTATCGCAGCTTGATTGTCACAATACAATGTAACGGGACTCCCACTATCCTTAGCAATCTTCAAATGCTTTAGGAACCTTCTTAGCTAGACAGCTTCTTGTACAACCCCTGCACAAGCCACATATTCGGCTTCCATTGTCGACAGTGCTACACAAGCCTGTTTCTTGTTGTTCCATGAGATGACGCCACCATTCAGCAAAAAAGCATAACCCGATGTGGATTTTCTGTCATCAAGGTCTCCTGCCCAATCTACATCTGTATAGCCCTTCAGGCTCAACTTTGATCCTTGGAAGCAGAGACAATAATCTGTCGTCCCTTTGAGATATCTGAATATTCTCTTCACCGCCTTCCAATGTCTCGATCCTGGGTTTGACTGGAAATGGCTAACCAAGCCAACAGCATAGCTGATATCAGGACGTGTACACAACATAGTGTACATTATGTTGGATCGAGAAAACCGATAGAGAGGGGGGGTGAATATCGGAAAACTTTCGGATTTGAGTAAGAGTAGGTACGCAACGGAAATTAGAAAACAAGACACAGAGACACAGTCGATTTACTTGGTTCGGAGCCTGTGTCGACTCCTACTCCAAGGCCCACGGTCGTTGACCGTTTACTTTGGGCAATTCTATATAGGCGCAAAAAGGTTTACAAAATTTAGTTACAAAGATAAGTGCAGTAAATAAAAAGAACGCTCTTCTTTATCGACGTCCGGAGTAGATCAACTTTTTCGGAGCAGCAGGACGTCGTCGGCTCGTGTTGGAAGGTTTCCGGAGCAAGTCGCGAGAGCAGAAGAGCTTTGAGGCGTTGAATGGAAGTGATGCTTTGAAGCCTTGGTCGAGGGTCCCTTATATAGGGCTCGGGGGCGCCCGGGATGTCGGGGGCGCCCCCCACGTGGCGTTTGATCCGGTTGGATCTCGGTCGCCGTCTGATCCCCTTATCCTCGGGATCCGCTTTGACCGGGGCGCCCGGAGCGCTCGGGGCACCCGGATTGACCGGGTCAAACCTTATCTTCTGGCTTCGAAGGCTTTTGGTTCGTGGTATGCGCATGGGGGCGCCCGGGACGCTGGGGGCGCCCGGGAGCACGGGGGCGCCCCGCCCAGCAGCTGTTCGAACCCTCTTTGCTTTGATTTGTTTGGTATGAACCTTGGGGGCGCCCGGGACACTCCGGGCGCCCTACTCAGCCTTGCCTCTCTCCTTTGAGGCTTTCTGAGCTGCAGACACACATTCCTTCGGTCCTGCATCCAGGGTTAGTCCAAAACACAATAAAATAATAAAGTATTAGATTATACAGCCTTAGCTGTCTTGGTTCTGACTTTGGTCTCCAAAATGGAGTCCTAGGTCGAACCGACGCCTACTGTTCCCTCGACGGGGAACGCGTCCTCACCTACTCCTCTCGGGAGAATTTACCTGATGCCAACCGCTCCTTTGGTTGGTCTTTTGCCTGACGGTCCTTTGTCAGGTCTTGGATACTGGCAGTCCTTTGCCAGTTGCCTAGCATTCCTTCGCTAGGGCTTTCCTACTGGCAGTCCTTCGCCAGTTGCCTAGCATTCCTTCGCTAGGACTTTGCTACTGGCAGTCCTTCGCCAGTTGCCTAGCATTCCTTCGCTAGGGCTTTGTCTCTGCACACTAGAGTAACTTGTTAGAAACACAATTAATACTTAACTTTTGACCTCTGTTGCCATTATCAAAACACAGGTTTGACTTTGGTGCATTCTGCACCAACAATCTCCCCCTTTTTGATTTATGACAACCCTAGTTCAAAAAGTTAAGTTTAAGCAAACATGAAAACAATGTTAAATTTTGTTCCCTCCCCCTGGAAGGAATCTCCCCCTAGATTTTTCAAACATTCGTGGGGTTTAAAAAACTTTACTTGTACTTTGAAAACTTAAGTTTTAGGTACTTTAAAAATTTTTTTAATAACTTAAGTTAAAAGTACATAGGAAGATTTTTGAAACATGATTTTTGAGTACTTAAAAGGTTTGAGGCTTTAAGTTTCAGGGTACTCAAAGGTTTTGCAAGTTTTAGCTTAAGTACTTTAGTAGGATGAAAAAGAATTTAAGTACTTAATAATTTTGAAAACTTAATATAGTACTTTTGGAAAACTTAAGTACTTTAATAACATTGTACTTAACCAGTTTTGAGAGTCTTAAGCTTAAGGTACTTTATAAAAGTTTAAAACTTTTGACAAGCTTAATTTATTAAATATTGAATGGCTGTACTTAGCAAAATTTTGAATGCTTGAGAAAAATTTTTGAAAGGCTTAAATACTTAGCAAAATTTTGAAAGCTTGAGTAAAAATTTTGAAAGACTTAAATACTTAGCAAAATTTTGAAAGCCTTAAATACTTAGCAAAATTTTGAAAGCTTGAGTATTTTTCAAAAAGTTTTGAATAAGGAAAAACTTTTGAATACTTTTTGAATAAAGGATAGAGTTAAGAAAATTAATTTTTGAAAACTTTAAATAAAGAAAATTAATTTTACTCTCTCCTTTCCTATCTCTCCCCCTTTGCCATATATCAAAACAACTAAATATAGCAGAAATAATGGAAATAAGATTTTGCTGTACTGAACCAAATCATAATTAGACTTAAACCACAATCATTCAATTTTCTCTTGTAGGGACGTGTCTAACCCAATTAGCTACTTACTAACTGTTATAAACAGTAGTTTTTGCTAGGGTTAGTCAAGTTAAGTGTTTCTGTTCAAGTTAGATTTTCTAAACTTGACACTTAACTGGATTGCTGTTTATGTTGTCTTTAGTGCCCCAATTGCTGCAGATGCACTGACTTATAGCATCTTGAATTAAGTCAAAGACCTAAGCATCTCAACCCTTTCTAGGTTATCAATCAAAAGTACCCTAAGGTGCTTGTGAGATGCTGGCTTCTAAGTCTATAGGTGCATGCAGTTTTAGGGTTAGGGCCTAGGCTAAGTCCATTTTCGAAAAAGCCCTAGTTTTGAAAGGGGATAGTTTTGAAATAAAACTACTTCGAAAAATGAAAATTAATTTTGAAATTAAGTAAAACAATTTTTCAAATTCTATTTTCAAAAAAAATCTATTCTACAGAGCACAATCCTAATAATCATAAACTAGTCAACATAGAATAAATCAAGTAGTCAAAGTTCAACACAAGTCAAGCACAAGTCAACCCTACTGAGTAGGGGCAGTCAAATAGGTACAATGCTAAATGAATCTAAGATGAAGGACCGGGGTGATCAGATGGGCCGGGCTGCCATGCATCGAATCGTGCCATCATCTCTATGTATCGTGCGTCAGCCACTTCTCGATCGGCACGACGAGCTTCCATCTCCTCTAGGTGGTAGGCTTCGACCTCCTCTCGAAGACTCTGAACCTTTGTGTCTAACTGTGTCACTATCTGGTAGAGTGTCGGTGGAGCGGGCTCGTCGATGTGTGCTCGGGCTGCTGCCGCTACATCTCCAATGTCAACCTCTATCTCCTCGTCTGAGTCGACTGGTGCTCCGGCCTGGTGTCGTCTCCAACTAAGAACCCCGGTGGCCGACACCTCTAGACCCGCTAATGAAAAGTTCCTAAATCCTATTTCGTCAAAGTCAGTCATAGCGGTAATTTCACCAACGGTAATGTCACGACCGTGGTGATGAAGGAGAGATGTGATGATGTGGCAATATGGTGTCCGTACTCGTCCCTGGGTCGTGACACTGGACGCATGCAGAATGGTATGAAACATAAGGAGTCCAATGTCTAGGTCAAGGTGATGGACTAGGGCATAAAGAAGGAAAGCATGAAAGGGTCGCATAGTCCCAAGGTCTCTGGTGGAGAGTGGTAAGATACAGCGGACCAGAACTCTATACAAGGCATAGTTCTGGGCCTGAAGTTCAACAGCTTGGAAGCGTCTATTTGCTGGGAGGTCTGCCCTAAAGAAATAGGAGTGAATGGTATCTAGGGTAATCTCTGAGTAGGGAGGATCGAATGGGGGGTTCCTAGGAGGATAACAGCAGAATGTGGACTGAGAGGGTCGCAGTCCTAGGAAGCGGTTTAACAGAGTAGGGGTGATGGTTAAAGGGATCCCTTGGACAGTGGTGTGAAACATAAGATTATCTTGTCGAATAATATTATTGTAAAATTCTGCGCATAAAGATTCATTAATGGTATGCGTGCAGAAGACAAGATTGTCCAATTGATAGAAGTTGATGACGTTCATGGCGACAGGGCATGATTGGGTAAAAAAGTGTCTATTGAGATAACTCGTTTTAATAGGCTTGTAGATTGTTTGTGCAAACCTATTACATAACTCTAGATTAGGAAATCTAGGGTCGGGACTAGGTTGGGCACCGGGGTTGGCCGGGTTCGGTCGGCGTCTTCTAAGTTAAGAGAGTTAAAGGAAGAATAAAGATATTGCATGGAATAAATTTAAATGCAATAAAAATAATAATCATACCGGACGGCTCGGGGAGGCATAGTTGAGGAAGAGGACTTGCAAGGTCTTCTTGAAGAGTAAGAAGTGGAGAAGAAGGTTGATTTTGGTGTGGGAAGTGAAGGAGGTTCGGGTGCCTTTTATAGGCAAACTCATGGGGGCGCCCGAGAGCTTCCGGGCGCCCCGGTCAGTAACTGCTGCCAAGGGCAGAAGGTTTTGGCTGCTGGGGGCGCCCGGGACAGCCCGGGCACCCTCAACAGAGCGCTTTTGCAGCTTTTGCTGCGTTAGAGTTGATGGGGGCGCCCGCGTGGTTCCGGGCGCCCTGGTCAAAAGCACTGGCAGCTTTTTGACTAGGGAGTAAGAAAACGTATAGGAGGGGGCGCCCGCGTGGTTCCGGGCGCCCTGAATAGGGTAGGTAAAGACAAATTTTTGTCTTGTCTACTTTTGACCATGGTTTGGATTGATTTGACGGTTTTGACTGTGGTTTGACTACGTTAATCATGTTTTGACCTCGTTTACCTTGGTCTGACTATGTTGACCATGTTTTGACTGCTTTTATCATGGTTTGACAAATACAAGATTATCTCATCGTATAGGTATTAACAGAATTTCCAATTGAGTCTTAATCCTACTGTCTCACCCAGTCTAGGGTTTTCAATCACGTTAGCCTTATGGTTTTCGTGAGACAGGTTTTGATAGTTAAGATTATTTTGTAAATTTTTGATTAATTTTGAAAATAATTAAATTTTGAAAACTTAATTAATTAAATTTGAAATTTTTGAAAAGTTGTTTAACTCTACACTTAGCTGAAATTTTGTGTTAGATTCGAATTTGACAAAAATTAATTTGAATTTGAATTTCAAAAATTGACTTCCAGGTCTTGGCGAGGCACTAGGCTTTCTTTGGCCGAAGCCTTATGGGATCATCCACCCTTTCCTTGACAAAGTCTTTTAATGAAATTTCATTTTCAAAATTATTCTTTGAAAAATTTCTGGTCTAACTAGTTTGGATTTTGGATCGGTAGCTTCGGCTGGTTTCACCAGTCTAAAGAGACCAAGTAAACTTGATCTTATTAGAATTGGTTTCCCCAACGTACTATCATCTCACCTCCACCCAATACTATGTTTTCAAGTTTCAATTAATCAGGTTAGTCATTAAACTAACCAATCCTAATTTTAAGCAGAAAATAAAAATAAAAATAAAATAAAAAAAAATAACATACAATTAAAGCAAACAAAAAATTGATCTAAGTTATATCATAATCGAAATAAAACTCTGGTTTATTAAAATCAGCATGGTTGTGAATTAAATTTTCTGACATATTAAACTTAACTAATTTGTATGAATTAATTACGTTCTTTGAGGTAAATATTAGATTTTCAAATACCGTAAATTTACCTTTTAATTCCCGTTTGGGAATCTCCCCCTTGATACTTGCCGTCTTTCCTTTTTGTGTCTTTAGTATCTTGTAGTGATCATGAGCTGATCGGACCGGTTTGGTTTGATCTCCTTCTTTGTCGTCAAATTCTGAGTCTGAGTTGGACTCGGGTACAGGTTGAATCTTCTTCTTTGGTGGTTCTCTTGGAGCTTTCCCTGCACTAGAAATTATACCTTCCTCGACCATTATAGTATTTGTTTGATTATCTAATTGTAATTCAAAAAAGGATTCGAGATTGGTTACCATTTTTGTCTTAGTCAATTCGTCTTCTGACTCTGGCTCGAGTTCGCAGTCAGGTGCTAACTCTTCTAATATCTCAATTTCGGAGCTCTCTTCGTGTAGATTGGTTAGTTTCTCCCAAATTTCTCTGGCACATCTGAATGGACCTACTAGTTCGAGTTGCTCCTTGGTTAGGCCACATTGTAGGATTGCTGTTGCCCTTGCATCGGTCTCGATTTGGTTGAGGGTTTGTTCATCCAGTTTGTCCCATTCGATGGATAACTCATCTTTTACGGGAAGAGAGAATCCCATTTGGATGATCCGCCATAAGTCCATGTGGGCCTTCAGAAGGGACTTCATTTGTCTTCTCCAAAAGCTGAAGTTCTCGCCGGAGAATAGCGGTGGACGAGCACTGTTCCACTCTTGGTTGGCCATTTAAAATAACCTCTTGCACACAAAAAGAAACAACAAAAGTGTACCAAGACTTGGTCTTGGATTAGTAGTGCGGGAGAAGGAAGAAATAGCCAAAAAAATATTGCACGAATTTCGAGGCGAAATAATAATAAAATAATAAAAATAAGTTATGACAAATTTTTGAAAAATATTGATTTTGTCAATTCTGATTAATAATGAAAAAGTAAGAATTTAACGTTTTAAAAAAAATTTTGCTCGAATTAAAGTAGCACGAATTTCGAGAAAAATATTAAAATAATAAAAAAAAATTTATGACAAATTTTCAAAAATTGTTTGTTTTATCAAATCAGACTTATGGTGAAAATATGAAAATTCAAAATTGAAAAAGGCGTAAGGATTTTTTAAATCCACCTACAGATATTATTTATTTGAAATAAAGATCGAGTGGTGTTGCACCAATCTCGATTAACAAGAAAGAAAAGAAATTAAAAATTATTTTAAAAAAATCCAAAAATACTCTCAAATTGGTGGTTGCACCAAGTTTGAGCTTCCCCGCTCTGATACCACTTGTTGGATCGAGAAAACCGATAGAGGGGGGGTTTATATCTGAAAACTTTCGGATTTGAGTAAGAGTAGGTACGCAGCGGAAATTAGAAAACAAGACACAGAGACACAGTCGATTTACTTGGTTCGGAGCCTGTGTCGACTCCTACTCGAAGGCCCACGGTCGTTGAGCGTTTACTTTGGGCAATTCTATATAGGCGCAAAAAGGTTTACAGAATTTAGTTACAAAGATAAGTGCAGTAAATAAAAAGAACGCTCTTCTTTACCGACGTCCGGAGTAGATCAACTTTTTCGGAGCAGCAGGACGTCGTCGGCTCGTGTTGGAAGATTTCCGGAGCAAGTCGCGAGAGCAGAAGAGCTTTGAGGCGTTGAATGGAATTGATGCTTTGAAGCCTTGGTCGAGGGTCCCTTATATAGGGCTCGGGGGCGCCCGGGATGTCGGGGGCGCCCCCCACGTGGCGTTTGATCCGGTTGGATCTCGGTCGCCGTCTGATCCCCTTATCCTCGGGATCCGCTTTGACCGGGGCGCCCGGAGCGCTCGGGGCACCCGGATTGACCGGGTCAAACCTTATCTTCTGGCTTCGAAGGCTTTTGGTTCGTGGTATGCGCATGGGGGCGCCCGGGACGCTGGGGGCGCCCGGGAGCACGGGGGCGCCCCGCCCAGCAGCTGTTCGAACCCTCTTTGCTTTGATTTGTTTGGTATGAACCTTGGGGGCGCCCGGGACACTCCGGGCGCCCTACTCAGCCTTGCCTCTCTCCTTTGAGGCTTTCTGAGCTGCAGACACACATTCCTTCGGTCCTGCATCCAGGGTTAGTCCAAAACACAATAAAATAATAAAGTATTAGATTATACAGCCTTAGCTGTCTTGGTTCTGACTTTGGTCTCCAAAATGGAGTCCTAGGTCGAACCGACGCCTACTGTTCCCTCGACGGGGAACGCGTCCTCACCTACTCCTCTCGGGAGAATTTACCTGATGCCAACCGCTCCTTTGGTTGGTCTTTTGCCTGACGGTCCTTTGTCAGGTCTTGGATACTGGCAGTCCTTCGCCAGTTGCCTAGCATTCCTTCGCGAGGGCTTTGCTACTGGCAGTCCTTCACTAGTTGCCTAGCATTCCTTCGCTAGGACTTTGCTACTGGCAGTCCTTCGCCAGTTGCCTAGCATTCCTTCGCTAGGGCTTTGTCTCTGCACACTAGAGTAACTTGTTAGAAACACAATTAATACTTAACTTTTAACCTCTGTTGCCATTATCAAAACACAGGTTTGACTTTGGTGCATTCTGCACCAACACATTAAGCTACCAATGGCACTGGCATATGATTTTTTCTTCATATCGGCTATTTCATTAGGAGTCTTGGGATACATACTTTTGCTCAGAATAGTGCCTCTCGCTATAGAAGTTTGTTCAATGTTGCAGTTTGACATATTGAAGTGTTGTAATATCTTAGTAATATAAGCCTCTTGAGACAAACCCAAAAGTCTTTTTATTCGATCTCTAATGATCTTTACCCCTAAGATGTACTCGGCTTATCCCATATCTATTATGTCAAATTGTGATGAAAGCCACGATTTGATTTCTATCACAAACTGTATGTCATTTCCAGCTATTAGCATATCATCAACATATAACGATAATATGACAATCTTTCCTTTATTCTCCTTAAGGTATACACAATGATCCTCATTGATTATTTCGAAACCATAAGATAAAATGACTTCAATGAATCTTATGTTTCATTGTCTCGACGCTTACTTTAGCCCATATATAGACTTTTTAAGTCTACATACTTTATCCTCTTGGCCATCAGCAATATAACCTTTTGGCTGTGCCATATAGATTTCCTCGTCAAGATTACCATTAAGGAAAGTCATTTTTACATCCATCTGATGTAATTCCAAGTCATAATGTGCTACTATAGCTAAAATGATACGTATTGACACAAACTTCATAACAGGGGAAAATGTCTCTTCAAAATCAATACCCTCCATTTGGGTATATCCTTTTGCAACCAGAGGAGCTTTGTATCTATTAATCGATCCATCTGCCTTCCTCTTGATTTTGAGAATCCACTTATTCCCAATAGACTTTCGGCCCGGAGGAAGATCGACTAAATCCCAAACCTGATTCTTTCTCATAGACTCCATTTCTTCAACCATTGCAATTCTCCATTTTTCTCTAACTGAGCATCTCAATGCTTCCTCAACCGTTCAAGGTTCATCATCGTCAATAGGGAGAATCATTAATGCCTCATTTTCAATGTCAAACCTTCTTTTAGGAATAATCCTGCGATTACTCCTCCGCAGGTCTGACAGTTGAGAAACTGAAACTGATTCATTCATTGGCAAATCACTCCCACTGGGTAGACTAGATTCAGGTTTCTTCTGTGATTCCTAATTCGTTGATAAAGGAACAATATCCTCCTCCTCTATAGCAAATAGAGGGATCGATTTATCAACTTCACCTCTTGTTGGGAACTCATTTTCGAGAAAAATCGCATCTCTTGACTCTATTTCAGAGATAGTTTCATCTTGTTGCTCACTAATAAAAACATAACCTTTAGAAGTATCAAAATATCTTACAAAGATACACTTTTTACCCCTTGGTCCTAGTTTTCCATATTTGTGAGTCTTATCATGAACGTAGGCAGCTGACCCCCAAGGTCTCAGATTACTCAAATCTGGTTTTCTGCCTGTCCAACGTTCATATGGTGTAGATGGAATAGACTTAGAAGGCACTCGGTTAAGTATATAGGTAGCAACTAATAATGCATCTCCCTAATAGGAAATAGGTAAATTAGCTTGAGCCATCATAGACCTAACCATATCTAGAAGAGTTCTATTTCTTCTTTCAGCAACCCCATTTTGCTGTGGAGTTCCAGGGATTGTTAGCTGTCTAATAATCCCTTTCTCATTACATATTGTCTTAAACTGATCAGATAAATATTCACCTCCACGGTCAGTGCATAAGGTTTTAACCTTATGATCCAATTGATTCTCAACTTCGTTCAGATAACGTTTGAAGCAATCTAATACTTCATATTTATGAGAAATCAAATACACATGACCGAAATGTGTGAAGTCATCAATAAATGTAAAGAAATAGGAACCTCCATATCTAGCCTTCACATTCATTGGACCACATACATCCGAATGAATTAATTGCAATGGTGAATCAGCTCTAATAGCCTTACTAAATGATTTTCTTGTTACTTTCCCAGCAAGACAATGCTCACATATAGACAGGTTAATCTTAGCATGAGTGCCCAATAGACCCTCCTTAGCTAATCGATTAATCCATTCTTGTCCGATATGTCCTAGTCTAGCATGCTAAACATTCTCACTAATGTTAGCATCACTAGTAAGAACAATGTTTGAAAAACAACTATTAATTTCATAATTAATATCTTGTTCTACATTAAGTACCATGAAACCATTCATTACATAACCACATCCAATTAACACTGAGTTAATACGAAGTTCTACACAACGACTAAAAAAATTTATGCAATAGCCTAAATCAAGAAGACTAGTTACAGAAACTAGATTCCGTCGAATCTCAGGAGCATATAGGACATCATGTAGAAACAAGGTACGCCCACCACGAAGGTTGAGTTTGCAAGTGCCAATTCCTTTGACTTCAATTCTTGCATTGTTTCCCACATATATCCACTTATTGCCAGCTGGTACTCGACGATACTCCACGTATGTAGCTCAATCACGAGCTACATGGTTCGTTACTTCTGAATCTATAATCCACAAAGGATAAGAATCAACCAACAACACTGAACTAGCAACATAATGCACGTGAATAGAAAATAAATATGGATATACCTTTTTCGGCTCAGTACATTCCCGAGCAAAGTGGCCTTTCTTGCCACAGTTATAGCAAGTCAACTTGCTCTTAGGTTTCTGTCCATACTTCTTTCCTTTAACATTCTTCTTGATTGGGCCCTGCCCAACATTAGCAGCTTCTTTTCCTTTTCCCTTTCCTTTTCCTTTCTTGAACCACCTTTTCATTTTCTTGGATCTAGAACCTTCAGCTACAAAAGCCTGTCCAGAAATCCTTGCAGATTCAATTCTCTCCTCCTCCAGTTCAACATGGTGTGGGACATCAATGAAAGTCTTTATACTTTCACTATGTGTAAGGTTCTGTTTCATTGATTCCCAAGAATCAGGAAGGGAACGAATAACTGCTTGAACCTGTTGTTCATCGGTCAACTCATGACCAGCAGTTTTCAGCTCTCGAATCATATTCCCTATTTCCCTCAATGTTGGGTCATGGAGACATTCGGGTGTTTCTTATAGCTGTCAAATTTGATTGTCAGCTGACGAAGCTTGCTTAAGCTAACTCCACTGTATTTATCCCTCAGGGCAACCCAGACAGCATGAGCCGATGGTAATGACTCATACTCATATATCAGGTCATCTACCATTGAACTAATCAAAATACCCTTAGCAGTGGAGTCCTTTTTCTTCCATGCCTTATAGGCATCAAGATCACGTCTATGCTGAGCTATAGAATCATCTGCAGGTTCTACCATAAATTGATTTACAGCTTCTAGAACTTCTTGTTCCTCAAGTACATAATGTATCTTAAGGTGTCATATTTTGTAGTTGTCCCCATTTAATTTTTCTCCGTTGTTGAGTTTAGCAATTATATTCTGTTGGTGCAGGAAGCACCAGATCGAACCTTGTTTTGATATTGGCAAAGGATTCAAAGTTAAGGGTTGTTTTGTATCTAACAATGCTGCTTGAGTGTGCAGGAAACAAAGTCCTAGCGAAGGGCTGCTAGGCACCTGACGATGGGCTGTCAGGAAACCAAGTCCTGGCGAAGGGTTGCTGGGCGAAAACCAAGTCCTAACGAAGGGATGCTAGGCACCTGACGATGGGCTGTCAGGAAACCAAGTCCTGGCGAAGGGTTGCTGGGCGAAAACCAAGTCCTGGCGAAGGGCTGCTGGGCGAAAACCAAGTCCTGGCGAAGGGCTGCTAGGCGAAAACCAAGACCTGGCGAAGGGCTGCCGGGCAAAAGTCCAACTGGAGGATTCGGTTGGCACCAGGTAAATTCTCCCGAGAGGAGTAGGTGAGGACGCGTTCCCCTTGAGGGAACATTAGGCGTCGGTTCGACCTAGGGCTCCATTTTGGAGACCAAAGTCAGAACCAAGACAGCTAAGGCTGTATAAAATAATAATATAATTGTTATTTGGACTAACCCTGGATGCAGGATCGAAGGACTGAGTATCTGCAGCTCAGAGAGCCTCGAAGGAGTGAGGCAGAAGCTGAGCAGGGCGCCCCGGACGACCAGGGCGCCCCCAAGGTCAACCCAAGTATGTAACAACCTCGACGTGTTTTCACCCCGCTTGTCGTGGGCGCCCCGCGTGTCGCAGGCGCCCCCACTGCCAGCTGTCGAAGCGCATCCCTGCGAAGCCGAAGAGATGAGGCCTTTGACCGGTCAAGCCGGGCGCCCCAAGTCCTCCGGGCGCCCCGGTCAAACCGGATCCCGAGGATAATGGGATCAGACGGCGACCGAGCTACAGCCGGATCGGCTGCCACGTGGGGGGCGCCCCCGTCGACCAGGGCGCCCCTAGGCCCTATATAAAGGGCCCTCGACCTCCTTCTTCAAAGCATCAATTCTTCGGACACTTCCACGCTCTTCTGTTCTCGTGCTTTGCTCCAGATACTGCCCAACTCGAGCCGACGACGTCCCGCTGCCCCGAAATCTTCGATCTACTCCGGACGTCGGTAAAAGAAGAGCATAATTCTTATTATATAAGTTTACTGCACTTATTCTGTATTCAATAATTGTAAACTGGTTTACGAACTTATAGAATTGCCCGCAGAAAACAGTCAACGACCGTGGGCCTTGGAGTAGGAGTCGACACAGGCTCCGAACCAAGTAAAACGACCGTGTTAGCATTGTTTTTGTGTCTTATTTCCGCTGCGCACTTACTCTTTTTAAATCCGAACGATTTGCGACATTCACCCCCCCTCTATCGCATCTCTCGATCCAACATATTCTTCGTTGCCATGATCTAACATAAATAAACGTATTATTTAGTCATTCAGTGTAACTCATATGCATGTAACTAATAACTAACTCATTGTAAATTAGAGTTGGTTTACAAAATCAAGTGGTAACTACGTTCCCACTCATCCTCCGTATATCCAATCTAATAAACATTGATTAGTTATTTTACATACATCCCATCATATGAACTAATCATAAATGAACTTATCATTCAAATGAAATAAACTAATCATTAAGAAGTTTTGTTAACACATAACATAACCTTTTGAAAAATTGTTTGTACAAAACGACAGTAACTACTACATGACTAAAAAAACTAATTGAGCAAATACTGTTTGTACATAACAACAGTAACAAAGACAAACTCTAATAAACTAGATAAGATAGTACTACTCCCACTAGGACAAAGACTAGCGCGGTGGTAAATACTATCCCTTTCATCCCAGACTTGATGAGAGGTAGGTTAACTTCAGGATCCTCCACCGATTCTATAGGATCCTCCTCTATTCCTTCAATTGGATCCATCTCGAATTCCTCTATATCCTCCTCGAATTCTTCAATTTGATCCATTTCTGGATCCTCTTCGAATTCTTTAATTGGATCCATTTCGAATTCTTCAGGATTCTCCTCGAATTCTACAATTAGATCCATTTCTGGATCCTCTTCTAGTTCGTCCTCAGAGTCTTCCAGATCTTCTTTCGAAAAATTTTGGCGAAGTAGTTCTCTGCACAGCTCGGTATATGAGATTCGCCCTTCAAAGCATCCCCAGATACATCTTGCAGTTATTCCACCATGCCTCGGCAATGAACGAATTAATGCCCTGATCCGGTAGTTATCTAGGACTGGAAACTCTTCCTGCTCGAGTTTGCAAAATAGACGATCAAGCCTTCCCATATGCTCTAGGATTCCAAGACTTGGGCGGTAATCAATCTCCTCTATCTGTTCCCTTAGCTCATTCTGTCGCACATCGCGACGAGTCATTGTGGTAATAAATCTCGGCATCTGGAATTGAAATGCACAATGTCAGTACAAAACCGACAAACCAGTAACAAAACTGGTTCAATTCAATTCACATATATGCATAAACCCACAGAGTCATAAACAGATAAGAAAAATAAATTTTCTTGATTTGGGGAGCTTTATTGACTATCATATTGGGCTGATCGATTGGGTAATCGAATCCTTAGTCTGGGTCTATTATCCTCATTAAAACTAATCTAATCGGATAGGGATGACTTATCTTAGTCGTTAGCTCATTTAATTCAAAGTCAAATCTATTGATTGAACCAAACAAATCGACTCTGGTTTGTATTAGACTGATCTGGTTAAACCAACTAAGTGTAGGATCGGTGCCAATGATAGAGGGGGGGGGGTGAATATCGACCGAAAACTTCTCGTGAAAACTTCATAGAAAAACTTGTCGGTTCGTTCTTAAACAGAGCGTTAGTAGCAGTGGAAAAATAATAGAAAAAAGAAACAACAACACAGCGCACACGGAATTTACTTGGTTCCCAACCCCCCAGGGTCAGTACATCCAAGGCCTAAGCACGGGAACGCCCGTCCACTATTGGTCTCCTTTCCGGACTATCCGGAGGCGGAGAAACCCATCTTACAGTGTAGAAATTACAATCACAATATATGAAAAATAAGTGCTGAATAATTAAAGCAAACCAAAAATGAGCTGGTCGAAGACTCGGCCGATCTGGACCTCCGAAGTGTTGCACACTTTCTCCTGGAGCCTCCCGGTCATAGAGCCTCATCGTTAGCGCGTTGTCGTTGCTTGGAAATCTCATAATCGTGTCTGGAAGTTGTATCTGAAGTTGAGGGGTCGAAGCTCCTTTTATATGCTTCATACAGGCGCCTGTGATCACTGGGGTGCCCCTATGGGCTTGGTCAAACCTCATCCCTGCGCCGAACTCGCCGCAGTTGATAAAACCTTTGACCAGGGCACCCTGGACCTCCCAGGCACCTGAATGAAAGCTTATCTCTACTACGAACTTGAAACAGTAAATACAGCTTTCAACTTGGGCGCCTGTATCATCCCAGGCGCCTGAATGGAAGCCTGTTCTGCGTTCCTTCACAAAATTGGTTTTTTGTTCTTTGATCTGGGCGCCCCCATTGATGGGGGTGCCTGGCTTCAAGGTTTCCAGCATAGTTTTTTCTTGCTTTGTCTTCTATTCTTGGTACCTGCTAGATACACAAATACAAAGCAAATATACACACAATATTAGCCTTAAGGACTTGGTTCTGACTTCAGATTTCCACGAAACCCTAGGTTGAACCGACGCAAGTTCCCACCCCCGAGAATGCGCCTTTCACCTACTCCATTCAGGAGACGGTTGCCACCCCGTCCTTCGGGTGGACTTTTTCTTAGCTTTCGATACTCTCGGATCTCGAGACGTCCAAACCCTGACCCGTCTCTACTTCTGTCCTTACTCATCGCTCAGCTAAGTTGCTCAATCCCTCAGACCAAGACTTCGTGCCCAAACCCTAAGTCCAGGACTTCGGTGCCCAACCCTCGGCCAGTTCTTCGTGCCCAATTCCTCGAACCAGGACTTCGGTGCCCAACCCTCGGCCAGGTCTTCTTGCCCAGTCCTCGACCAGGACTTAGTTCCCACCTTCTGAGCAGGTCTTCGGTGCCCAGCCCTTTGCCAAGACATAGTGCCCAATCCATGATCAGGACTTAGTGCCCAATTCTTCGAACCAAGACTTATTGCCTTGGTTTACTAGGACTTAATTTCACTTTGGTTACTCCACTTAAATCCCCTTCCCTTGTTCAATGTATCACTGACTTAAGTATATTATCAAACATTAAAACACTTAGAGGAGGACATCACTGATGCAACTTGCACCAACAATCTCCCCCTTTTTGAGGTTTGACAATATCTTAAGTTAGATTAGTTGAAAGGGCTAAACTTTAACTCTTGGGATCAAATGAAAAAAGATGATCTAAGTTTTGAAAATCCATTTTTGATCCTCTAGGGAAAAATAGGAAAAAAAATTTCTAACTTTCACTCTCACTCCTTTTTAAAAAAACATTTTATGTTTCTAACTTAAGGCACATCTCTCCCCCTTTGTCATACATCAAAAAAAACCAAAAATGCTTGCACCAACAATGGAAACATTTATGAAAATACTTAGTATAAATTTTGAAAGCATAGCATAAAACTTAACTTGCACTCAAAAATATACTTGGAAAGATATTGAAAAAATATTGTGTATTTCCAGAAAAATTTAGAGAATTTTCACTTAAAAAAATTTTGCCTTCGAAAGATTTTCAAAGAAATTGCATACTTAAATGATTTTTCCTTAGAAAAAAATATGCATTTTTTTTAATACTTTGAAAAAATATTGTGCAAAACCTTGTGCTTTGAAAGATATTAAGCTTAAAAAAATGCAAGCACTTTTAAATGATATTGAGCTTTTTTTTTGTTTGAAAGATGCAAGTACTTTTTAAAATATCTGTTTCTTTGAAAGATATTCTGCATTTTTGAAAAATATAAGTATTTTTTTTTAAAAAATATTATGCATTTTTGAAAAATATTATGCATTTTTTAAAAGTATGAGTACTTAGAAAAATATTAGAATTTAAAACATAATATTTTACTTGACTTGGTTTTTTTCCAGTCTGACATAATCCTAGGAAACCTTGTTGACTACAAGGATATTTTCCTAAGTGCCCTAGAAAATTCTCCAAATTCAAGTAAGTACTATTTCCAAATTGATTAAAACAAGATAAATTTTTGAAAATAATAATATTTTTAAAGAAAGATTATTAAAATGATAGTATTTGAAAGGAAATTACTTATGTTTTCAAACGGATTTGAAAATACCGTGCATGAAAACATATCACCTTGAAATATTCAATAATTCTTTTAATTTGACCTCCCTCTAAACTTGACCCAGTCCTTGGAAGCTTGTTGACCACAAGTACTCTTCCTCTGAGTCTTTAGGATTTGGTTCAGATCAAAAAGAATTGTTTAACAATTTCAAAAATAATTGCCAAAAAAAATTAAAAAATTTGTCAGAGACTTTTCTTTTGACTTAGTCTCCCCCTAAATTTGACACATCCTAGGAGTCCTTGTTGATCATGAGGCAGATTTTCTCTGTGTCTTTAGGGTTTATCAAAGTCAAAGAAACAGGTAAATTTTGAACATATAATTTTTAAAACATAAGCCTTTTTCGGAAACACAAGTGATAATGATTTAAAGCACAATTTTCGAAAAGTATTTTCAACTGAAAAAAAATTAAAAAAAACTCCCCCTGTACCCGACACTGTTTGACTCTATCTAAGTGCCCTAAGGAACTTTAGTGTTGTCCTAAGAGGCTTGTGTCTAATTGTGTGAGTCAAACAATTTTCAAAAGATATACATTTGAAAAATGTATAATATGTATACCAATCAGACAAGCATGAATTCCATAAAAACATTATTATGTTGAAGCACTATTTTGAAAATATATTTTTAGAAAAATATCCTAACAATTTTGAAAAATAATTTTGAAAAATATTTTTCAATTTATTAGTCCTTAACATCTCACCCATTCTAGATATCTCAATACAACAATCATGGTTGCCTTATGGGTGTATTGTGAGATGCTTGAATCATTTTCTTTAATTTATTATTAAATCTAAGATTTAATTGAAACTTGTGTTAGATTCAAATCTAACAATAGTAAAGTGAATTTGATTTTCAGTAATTGGCTTCCAAGTCTTGGCGAGGCACAAGGCCTTCTTTGGCCGTAGCCTTATTGGATCATCAACCCTTTCCTTGACAAAACGTTTTATAGAAAATTCATCTTCAAGTTACTCCTTGAAAGATTTTGGTCTAACTATTTAGGTTTTGGATCGATAGCTTCGGCTAGTTCCACTAGACTAAACAGACCAAGTAGAATATACTTGACCTTATTAGAAGGGCTTCCCTAACGTACTATCATCTCACCTCCGCCTAATACTAGGTTGTTCAAGTTTCAACTATTCTTTTTCCTATAACCGTTCTAAATCATGAATAAAATTTAAACATGAATGACATGGCATAAATTGAAAAAAAAATTAGCAGATGCATGACATGGAAATTATGCATGAGTCAAATAATTCAAATTATTTTATTTAAGTTTCTAATAATGTATCAAATTCTCGATTTGATACATGTCGTGTGAACCCACGAATATGCCAACCCACTTTGACATATTTAATTTTATTAACTTAATTGTTGCGGTTTGGGTAAGATTTACTTAGTTTGAGTTTAAGTTATTTATGAATTAATTGAATTAATTAAGAATTAATTGGGATTTAATTAATTTGAATATGAATTAATTTAATTGGATTAATTAAGACTTATTTTGAATTAATTAAGATTTAATTGAATTAAGTTGAATTAATTTGAAATAATTAAGATTTAATTTGAATTATTTAAGATTTAATTAAGATTTACTTGAATTAATTTGAATTAATTTGAATTTATTAAGGTTTAATTGAATTTATTTGAATTAATTTGAATTTATTAAGGTTTAATTGAATTTATTTGAATTTATTAAGGTTTAATTGAATTTATTAAGGTTTAATTGAATTTGATTAAAGAAAATTAAGTTAAGGATTAATTTCGAATTAATTAACATTTAAATTAATAAATTAAGGATTAATTAAAGTTAAGAATTAATTGATCTTGAAACTAAAGGATTAAATTAAGGCTTAAAAATTAGTTAAAATTTAATCAAAGTTTTTAAGGTTTATCTCAATTTAATTTTCAAAATTTCTGGGTTGGTTAAAAGTTGTGGGTTTAATTTCATCATCTTCATTATTTCGAAAATTTCTGACTCATCCACTACTTCTTCCTTACTTATCTTTTCTAGTTTTTCCAATAATTCTGGTTTATTTGAATCTTTGTGATTTTTATTGATTATGGCCTTGATCTTAGAAAATTGCATCTCCTCCTCCTCAAAATCACATCCCTCAACATAGGTGGAGTAATTTGGGCCACTAGTTAATGTTTTGTAATAATTTTTAATATTATCTAGAGATTTGACAATTAAATTATCATCTAGGAAGATTTCATCTCCATTAACCTCAGAAATATACTTAGAATTATCCTTAAGAATTTCAAAATTATCTTCGATAATTTTATTATTAATTTCAGGATTATCCTTTGGAATATTTTTAAGATTTTCAAATTCGAATTCAGAATTATCCTTAAGGTTTTCGAATTTGAATTCAGAGTTATCCTTAAGGTTTTCGAATTTGAACTCAGAGTTATCCTTAGGGTTTTCGAATTTGAATTCAGAGTTATCCTTAAGGTTTTCGAATTTGAATCAGAGTTATCCTTAAGGTTTTCGAATTTGAATTCTGAGTTATCCTTAAGATTTTCGAATTTGAAGTCAGAGTTATCCTTAGGGTTTTCGAATTTGAATTCAGAGTTATTCAGAGTTATCCTTAAGGTTTTCGAATTTGAATTCAGAGTTATCCTTAAGGTTTTCAAAATTAATTTCTATAATTTTATCAGATCTATTTTCAGAATTAAAATTAGTAATTTTATCAGGTCTAATTTTAGAATTAATTTCAGTAATTTTATCAGGTCTAATTTCAAAATTAATTTCAGTAATTTTATCAGATCTATTTTTAGAATTAAAATTAAGATTAATTTCAGTATTATTTCAGCATTATTTCTAGGAAATTCAGAATCAATTTTACAGATTAATTTATTGATATTGATAAATAAAGAGTTAATTTTTGATAGTTTATTACTGTCTACATTATCTAGTTGATCATGCAAGACATTAATTTGCCTATTTACACAATTTAATTTTTTAGAAAAATTATCTAAATAATTTACATAAGAAAGTGCAGGAAATTTAAAAATTTTTGGAACATAAATTTTACGTACCTTTACTAGACACTGATTTTTGTAGTGTCCGTATTTCTCGCATTTGAAACATCTGATGTTGTCCTTGTTCCTCCGGACTTTGGCGCTGGTGCCTCCTTTGCCACCGGTGAAGAACGAGTCTTATGAGTAGTGCACTGATTTTTATAGTGCCCTCTCTCCCTGCACTTGAAACATATTATATGAAATTTAAAATTTGACATTTAAAATTAAAATGTACCTGATTCACCCCTAGGCTCCCCCTCAACTCCTGGCGTCGTTGCTCCGTCGGCGGTTAGTCCGGTGAAGAGCGGTCTGGCTCTGATACCACTTGTAGGATCCGTGCTGTCGATAGAGGGGGGGGGGTTAAAAACCAACCGAAAACTTCTCGTGGAAACGTCGTAGAAAAACTTGTCGGTTCGTTCTTAAACAGAGCGTTAGTAGCAGCGAAAAAATAATAGAAAAAAGAAACAACAACACAGCGCACGTGGGATTTACTTGGTTCCCAACTCCCTAGGGTCAGTACATCCAAGGCCTAAGCACGGGATCCATCTGAGTAGTCCACTATTGGTCTCCTTTCCGGACTTTCCGGAGGCGGAGAAACCCGTCTTACAGCGTAGAAATTACAATCACAATATATGAAAAATAAGTGCCGAATAATTAAAGCAAACCAAAAATGAGCTGGTCGAAGACTCGGCCGATCTGGACCTCCGAAGTGTCGCGCACTTCCTCCTGGAGCCTCCCGGTCGTAGAGCCTCGTCGTTAGCGCGATGTCATTTCTTGGAAAGCTCAAAATCATGTCTGGAAGTTGTATCTGAAGCTGAGGGGTCGAAACCCTTTTTATAGGCTTCATACGGGCGCCTGTGATCACCGGGGCGCCCCTATGGGCTTGGTCAAACCTCATCCCTGTGCCGAACTCGCCGCAGCTGATAAAACCTTTGACCAGGGCACCCTAGACCTCCCAGGCACCTGAATGAAAGCTTATCTCTGCTTAGAACTCAAAACAACAAATACAGCTTTCAACTTGGACGCCTGTATAATCCCGGGCGCCTGAATGGAAGCCTGTTCTGCGTTCCTTCACAAAATTGGTTTTTTGTTCTTTGATACGGGAGCCCTCATTGATGGGGGCTCCTGGCTTCAAGGTTTCCAGCACAGTTTTTTCTTGCTTTGTCTTCTATTCTTGGTACCTGCTAGATACACAAATACAAAGCAAATATACACACAATATTAGCCTTAAGGACTTGGTTCTGACTTCGGATTTCCACGAAACCGTAGGTCGACCGACGCAAGTTCCCACCCCCGAGAACACGCCTTTCACCTACTCCATTCAGGAGACGATTGCCACCCCGTCCTTCGGGTGGACTTTTGTTTAGCTTCCGATACTCTCGGTTCTCGAGACGTTCGAACCCCGACCCATCTCTACTTCTGTCCTTAGTCATCGCTCAGCTAAGTTGCTCAATCCCTCGAACCAAGACTTCGTGCCCAAACCCTATGTCCAGGACTTCGGTGCCCAACCCTCGGCCAGGTCTTCGTGCCTAATTCCTCGAACCAGGACTTCGGTGCCCAACCCTCAGCCAGGTCATCTTGCCCAGTCCTCGACCAGGACTTAATGCCTACCTTCCGAGCAGGTCTTCGGTGCCCAGCCCTTTGTCAGGACTTAGTGCCCAATTCTTCGAACCAGGACTTAGTGCCCAATTCTTCGAACCAGGACTTACTAGGACTTTCTTTCACTTTGGTTACTCCTCTCTTAACTCCCCTTCCCTTGTTCAATGTATCACTAACTTAAGTATATTATCAAACATTAAAACACTTAGAGGAGGACATCACTGATGCAACTTGCACCAACACTTAGGATTTGAACCTGATTAGATCTGATTGGACCAATTTGATCTGGTCAAATCAACTAATGGTTTAGACTAGACCCAAGCCTATTAGTCCAATCTAATCTAATTCAAATCCAAGTCTAAGTGTAGTTGGATCAATTTTATCTGATAAAATCAACTAATGATTTGAACCAGATTGGGTCTTATTTATCCAATTATTCAAGTCCATGCATAATTCAATTAATTGAAATATTAAAACATAAAACACAATTTCTAATTAATTGAACCATGAATTAATTGAGCTCATTTTAATTAATTTGAATACACATATATTAATTAATGAAACATTATATTAATACATGAATTTCATTAATAAAGTGCTGCAAATATCATTCCAAAAAAAATAATTCATGCATGGATATTTAATCACAAACATGAAACAATTTTTTTTCGTGCACCCTTATTGATGTTCTCGCTGTTGAGGCAATCTGTGGTCCAGAGTGACCAAGTGTTTTGATGTTTGGGCAAAAGGTTTAAGTTAGGTTTACCCTTGTGTTCTTATATGTGTATGTTGAGTGTGCAGGTTGTACAGGTTACACATATGAACTTGGCTAAACGGCCTCAGTACGGTGAAGGGTGGTATAGAGACAAGCTGGAGGCTTGTGTGCACCCGAGGGACCTTGGAGAGCAGGGACGATGAGCTAAGGGGTGCGGACTTTGAGGCATGCGTGAAGGATGGCATGGAGGCAAGCTAGAGACTTGCGTGCATCCGAGGGACGGGAGCCGAAGATGAAGAGGGCGCGAAGGCAATAGTCGAGGCTGCAGATGAGGAGTCAGTCGAGTCGTGAGGGTACGAGTGCTATGTGATTGTACTCGGAAAATCCTAGGGTTCGAGTGCGGAGTGGAATGTACTCGGGAAGGGTAAACCTTAGGTGGGTGAGTAGACCAGTCGACTGGCCTGAGGGCAGTCGACTGATGGAACTCACAGAAGGGTTTTGGCCAGGGACCAGTCGACTGCTCTGGGAACAGTCGATTGGTAGGTGGCTGGTGAGTTGGCTGAAATTCGAACGTTGGTAGTTGCAACTGTTAAATCTGACATTTTTATCCTGCTCCGGAAAATTTTTCGGAAGAAGATTTGGGGTGCTTGAGACTCAAATTGGAATTAGAGGATTTAATCATTTTTAAACTTAAGTTCTGAGGGCTTAAGTGTGATTAAACTTAAACTTAAGGGTTCAACTATAAATAGGTAAAGAAGGAGGGCTTTTGTGTAAATTTTACCTCACTTATTATACCCCTCCGTTAGCTGTGGTTCGCCCTAATCAAACCGCAGATCACACGACTCCAGCCGCCCGACTCGTTTCATCTCCTTCTCCCGATCACAACCGAAGCGCTGCAGCCTCTTCCGCGTGCCCTAGTGCACGACCACAGCCCGACGCCACCGTTTCTCTGCTCGATTTCCCTCCTCCACCCGAAGCCGTCGCCTCTAGCAAACCACGACGAGCTCAGGGTCGGCTCTACTCCTTCCGGATCGTAGCCGCGTCGGCGCCGGAGCAAACTTGGACTGCGACCCTCGAATCTGAACCAGAGGGCTACTGCTAGCGACGCTTCAGGTAAGCTTTGTGTTGAATTAAGGATTTGATGACCAACCGATGTTTGGAAATCGCTGTGAAGATTTTGGGTTTAGGATTTGTAGCCATGCCGTGAGCTTTGATGGATGAATTAGGTTTGTGATTGAATGAACGATTAGCATGATCATTGTTGAGGTTTCCATGGTTCTGTTTTGAGGATTTGATGCAGGTTTCCAGGGTTGGAGACGTTACTGCTTTGGGTCTCTACCTCGTAAGCTGTTTTGGGTTTGAATTTGAGCTTCGGATCTCCTAGGATTAAGGTAAGGTATTGATATTTTTGGCCTTTGAGTATGGTTTTGTTTAACGGTGAGATTGTTTTTGGATGAGTTTAATGATCTGCTACGACATTGATCAGATGAGTAGGGATTAACGGTGTGAGTTTTGATCTTGCAGTAGAAACCTTCGGCTGTTGGTTTTCATATCGAGTTGGGATCTTTTTGGTTTAGGACTTTGATCCTATATGTTTGGAGATGTTGTTCCCCTTATTGATTTCGGTTTTAGATGTCACCGTGAGCTTCCTGTATTATGGATTTGTTATGAAGTTGGTTCTGTGTTCTTGAAGCTGTATTTACAGTAAGGTTGCTCTGGTTCTTTATATTGATAGGTTTTTGATAATGAATTGTTAGATCTGTTGGAGTTTTAGAGTTCTGCATTAGACCTATGTTTGAAGTCGAAATTAGGTCATATGAATTTTATGGTGGCCTTTTCAGTTGATGGGGTGATGTGTTCATGCGAGGAGTATACCTGATTCCGGTTTTGGTTGGTGTTTTGAAGGCCACTGAAGTGGATGTCTTGGGAAAGGTTGGGTTGTTTAGGGTTTGATTCATTATCCGACCTACAGTAGAGCTAGGATTAGATTTAGCTATTTATTTTATAAATAACTAGCTAAATAACATGTATTGATACAGGACACTGATCGATTTCGTTGGACCATTGGACAGGAGGTTCTCTGTTGATGCAGACGACTCTTATTTGGAGGCGGGTACCCTTTGACTTATCTATCTTGATATTGTCATTCTGTTATGCATAGAATGTTATAGATAGCAGTAAGATTCTACGCTATCCCTGGTTATTATGTCTGTTCTGGATATTGTAGTTTATCCCTGTTTATTATGTCAGTTCTGGATACTTGTTGTTCATCCCGGAGTTATTCTGCTGTTAGTTCCATACAGTCTCAGGTATTATCATATCTATATGTATGCTTAGATATCGGGATGTACCTCTTGCACTTGACCTTGAGAGATCTGTAGTTTCAGGCCAGTATACCTTGTAGGTTACCTGTATTTCCTGTTGTAGGATTTCAGACTGAGACCTAGTATACTGAGGACTTGGGGAGGGAGGTATGTGTATCTATCATACACCATCCTTGCACTGTTGCATGCCGGCGATCAGCGACTCCCTTGTGGTTGAGCCTAATCGTTTTCCGGTACATGATATGCACGCACGGCCACTCATGGGTTAGTGGATACCGTAGATGTGTGCATTTGCCCTGTATTGCTCCGTTCGGCCACTATGAGGAGGGTGAGCGCGGGCGTGGTAGCAGCCAGGGGTCCCTTCTCGTACTGAGCCACGAGGAGATGAGAGCGGAGCTCCCCCATTACTTGGGGTAGAGGGGTGGTCCTTCGTCAGCATCCTGTCCACTCGGTCACTCAGGAGCAGTGATGGCAGGGTGTACAGTTGTCAGAGCCCTACCCGTTCAGACGTCCCTATGACAGGTGTACGATGATTCTGTCTGGTGTCAGGGGTGACACATGTCATTGCACCATGTGCATACTTTGCATCGTGCATTGTTTGCTGCACTTATTTGCTGCACTTGTTTGACATCGCATATTCTGGAGACTTGTTATCTGTGCTTATCTGTCTACTAATATTCCACCGGTATTTCTTACCCTCTGTACAGGTTAGATGGATTCAGGTATGTATCTATCCCAGTTTGTTCAGTGCTAGTCTTTCCCCTTCTGTTGATATGAGTCTGTACTAGCTGAACTCTTATTGTTGGTATAACCTTCTATGCATATCTGTTGGGTATCCGCTGAGCTATGGACTCACCCCGTTGCCATATATATTTATTTCAGGTTGATGTCTGCGAGGAGATCCCGAGCCGCCAGTCCCCAGCTCCCGAGGAGCCCTTTTTGGTTTTCCTTGTTTTGTTATGGACCCTGTAGCATTCCTATGCTTCCGCTGTATGTTTTGAACATGTATGCACGTTCTGTTTGAAGGTATTGTACTTTTGAGTCCTATGTTGGACTTCGTTCGGTTTTGGCTTTGTTCCTGCCCCCTGGCAGCTCAGGTGAGTCCGGATTTGGTTTTTCGATAGATATAATCATATAATTGTTGTTTCTGCATATATCTGAGGCCTGAGGCCCTTTAAACTGCGTGGTTGTGTTATATTATCTGTGTGTATGTGTAAATTGTCCGCCGGACAGGGGAGGTGCTGTCCGATTCTCTATTGGATCAGCGGCTCCTGGGTCTCGGGGCGTGACAATTTATTTTGGTATCAGAGCGTAGGTTTCGATGCCTACGTGTTTTACGGGATTTACGGTGTTTATCTGGTACCAATTTATTTTTGGTATCAAGCCCAGGATGCGGGATACCATCGATTCGTGGATTTCTCGGAATTTAAATCTGACACTGAACTGGTAGGTGTCAGAGCTCGGGTTTGATGTTATTCATCCGAGTACATTACGGATTTTTAAAGCCGTGGTTGCGATGCGACGGCAATTTGGGACTTGGCAGCGACAGGACTTCTCCAGGCGGCAAAAGGTATATCTTTCTAATACTATCTTAGCTTTAATGCTCAGTATTAGATTTTGGATGGGTTAGACTATCCCAGCTTGGTGGGATCATATATTTATGCTGGATGAATAGAGATATGTAGACTTGGGTTAGTTGGATTGACATTTGTCAATCTATCCTATTCGTGATCGTTCATGTGAGCGATTAGTGACATATTGCGGATGACATCTTAGAGCAGAGAATGTTAATTCTCTAGTAGCCCCGATTGTTGAATCGGAAAGCCAAGGTCAAATATGTCAACAATCTATTGGAGGTTTATTATTTTGATCCTTCTAGACCTTACTATTTATAGTATGTGTTCTAGCTATTGTTAGCTAAGCGAGAACTAGGGATTGCTTATTGTTGTTGGCTCGATCAGCTTAGGATCGACTTACCCTAGTTCAAGGAGTTTCAGACAGTTGGGTCGTTCGTGCCTAGTTAGGTGACCTGGAAGGCACGTGTATAGTGCATGACCTATTTTAATGTAGAAGGGTAGCATGAGCTACATATTATGATCGTTAGTGGATTGTTACATCCTATTCCCTGATAACTTTGACCATGAATCACCTGTACCATGTTGATGACCTAGAGGGTACAGCTTGATTGGTGATTTAGGCCGATACAGAAAAGTGTGAAGCTAGTTGCTTGACACTTATGGGTTACCGCTTGTACTTGGTTGAATAACTAAAAAAGTATATACGGACTTATGATTTGCGTGGAGGCAAATCATTTATAAGACTAGGTCACCTCTAGTTAGATATTATTGCGGACAACCTGTGGAAAAATAAAGGAATTGCTTTATGAGTATGTTGAGATACTCCTGAGAGATAGCATGTCTCTATCTCCTTGTTATGGAGTAGGACCTTAGAGGGTTTTGACCATAGAGTGGAGGAGTTAGACTGTAATGGATTACGAAGCGATGGTCGGTGTGATTTGCTAGTTGCTACTCTATGCTATGAGGGATCTTGACTCATAGATTGGGTGTAGATTGTTGGATAATCTCGATGGTGCATCGGGATGTACGATCCGCTAGGGTGCGGAGGATGTGGAGTTAGCTGTATCCTTATCTTCGGTGAGATGTTGGACGTTAATCAGGAGGTCAAAGACGACTATTGGTTTTTGGTTAATATACTCCCATAGTGGACCTACTAGTTGAACGGATGATAAGGTTGTTATCACCGTGGACTTTCTCGTTGGTGTTGAGAGGTTGATTGAGATTGACGAATCTCTATGATACGTTGTATTTTGAGGATTCTATTAGTGGACATGGACCTATCGGATTGTAGTTTTTGATGGATCATTTGGTGGATAAATGATATTTCGGTGGTTGATTAATTAGGAAGTTGGTTATTCATGGTAATATATGGTACGACATGTTGGCACAATCTTTAAATTATGAGTTATCTTTTGACGGGTTATTGGAGGATATATATAAATATATATGACTTGTGATGCTTGGGAGGATGTTATTGACATGAGGATATTTGGGTGATATTCATGAACTTGAACGTTTTATGTTCGAGGATCGGAGTAAGACTTGGCATGAGTAATCTTAGGATTGAATGCCCTGGATAGGCGTGATGATTGAATGATTGATCGGGTGTGTCTGGTTATTAAATGATAACCTCTGGATTGATAACTCTAGTTGCTTCATAGTACTGTAACCTTAGGGTATCAGCCGAAGTGGTTACTCATGATGGGTATGAACATGTTTAGCTACTAGTGGGTGTCGTGTGAGGAATGATGAAATATGGGAGACCACTGGATTTACATGGTTCACCAGTTTCGAGATGATAAGGGTTTGAGAGCTTGGAGGGAAGATTCAAGTACGACATCCCCACTTGTTCCCCTAGGTTGCTTGCAGGTTCATTCAGCTGTTGAGCTGATTAAACAGGGTAGTAGTATGCCTACTGCATATGAGATGCTGGCAATTATCGTTTGTAAACAATGAAATTTGGGGACCAAATTTTTGTTAGTAGGGGAGGATGTTAAATCTGACATTTTTATCCTGCTCCGGAAAATTTTTCGGAAGAAGATTTGGGGTGCTTGAGACTCAAATTGGAATTAGAGGATTTAATCATTTTTAAACTTAAGTTCTGAGGGCTTAAGTGTGATTAAACTTAAACTTAAGGGTTCAACTATAAATAGGTAAAGAAGGAGGGCTTTTGTGTAAATTTTACCTCACTTATTATACCCCTCCGTTAGCTGTGGTTCGCCCTAATCAAACCGCAGATCACACGACTCCAGCCGCCCGACTCGTTTCATCTCCTTCTCCCGATCACAACCGAAGCGCCGCAGCCTCTTCCGCGTGCCCTAGTGCACGACCACAGCCCGACGCCACCGTTTCTCTGCTCGATTTCCCTCCTCCACCCGAAGCCGTCGCCTCTAGCAAACCACGACGAGCTCAGGGTCGGCTCTACTCCTTCCGGATCGTAGCCGCGTCGGCGCCGGAGCAAACTTGGACTGCGACCCTCGAATCTGAACCAGAGGGCTACTGCTAGCGACGCTTCAGGTAAGCTTTGTGTTGAATTAAGGATTTGATGACCAACCGATGTTTGGAAATCGCTGTGAAGATTTTGGGTTTAGGATTTGTAGCCATGCCGTGAGCTTTGATGGATGAATTAGGTTTGTGATTGAATGAACGATTAGCATGATCATTGTTGAGGTTTCCATGGTTCTGTTTTGAGGATTTGATGCAGGTTTCCAGGGTTGGAGACGTTACTGCTTTGGGGCTCTACCTCGTAAGCTGTTTTGGGTTTGAATTTGAGCTTCGGATCTCCTGGGATTAAGGTAAGGTATTGATATTTTGGCCTTTGAGTATGGTTTTGTTTAACGGTGAGATTGTTTTTGGATGAGTTTAATGATCTGCTACGACATTGATCAGATGAGTAGGGATTAACGGTGTGAGTTTTGATCTTGCAGTAGAAACCTTCGGCTGTTGGTTTTCATATCGAGTTGGGATCTTTTTGGTTTAGGACTTTGATCCTATATGTTTGGAGATGTTGTTCCCTTTATTGATTTCGGTTTTAGATGTCACCGTGAGCTTCCTGTATTATGGATTTGTTATGAAGTTGGTTCTGTGTTCTTGAAGCTGTATTTACAGTAAGGTTGCTCTGGTTCTTTATATTGATAGGTTTTTGATAATGAATTGTTAGATCTGTTGGAGTTTTAGAGTTCTGCATTAGACCTATGTTTGAAGTCGAAATTAGGTCATATGAATTTTATGGTGGCCTTTTCAGTTGATGGGGTGATGTGTTCATGCGAGGAGTATACCTGATTCCGGTTTTGGTTGGTGTTTTGAAGGCCACTGAAGTGGATGTCTTGGGAAAGGTTGGGTTGTTTAGGGTTTGATTCATTATCCGACCTACAGTAGAGCTAGGATTAGATTTAGCTATTTATTTTATAAATAACTAGCTAAATAACATGTATTGATACAGGACACTGATCGATTTCGTTGGACCATTGGACAGGAGGTTCTCTGTTGATGCAGACGACTCTTATTTGGAGGCGGGTACCCTTTGACTTATCTATCTTGATATTGTCATTCTGTTATGCATAGAATGTTATAGATAGCAGTAAGATTCTACGCTATCCCTGGTTATTATGTCTGTTCTGGATATTGTAGTTTATCCCTGTTTATTATGTCAGTTCTGGATACTTGTTGTTCATCCCGGAGTTATTCTGCTGTTAGTTCCATACAGTCTCAGGTATTATCATATCTATATGTATGCTTAGATATCGGGATGTACCTCTTGCACTTGACCTTGAGAGATCTGTAGTTTCAGGCCAGTATACCTTGTAGGTTACCTGTATTTCCTGTTGTAGGATTTCAGACTGAGACCTAGTATACTGAGGACTTGGGGAGGGAGGTATGTGTATCTATCATACACCATCCTTGCACTGTTGCATGCCGGCGATCAGCGACTCCCTTGTGGTTGAGCCTAATCGTTTTCCGGTACATGATATGCACGCACGGCCACTCATGGGTTAGTGGATACCGTAGATGTGTGCATTTGCCCTGTATTGCTCCGTTCGGCCACTATGAGGAGGGTGAGCGCGGGCGTGGTAGCAGCCAGGGGTCCCTTCTCGTACTGAGCCACGAGGAGATGAGAGCGGAGCTCCCCCATTACTTGGGGTAGAGGGGTGGTCCTTCGTCAGCATCCTGTCCACTCGGTCACTCAGGAGCAGTGATGGCAGGGTGTACAGTTGTCAGAGCCCTACCCCGTTCAGACGTCCCTATGACAGGTGTACGATGATTCTGTCTGGTGTCAGGGGTGACACATGTCATTGCACCATGTGCATACTTTGCATCGTGCATTGTTTGCTGCACTTATTTGCTGCACTTGTTTGACATCGCATATTCTGGAGACTTGTTATCTGTGCTTATCTGTCTACTAATATTCCACCGGTATTTCTTACCCTCTGTACAGGTTAGATGGATTCAGGTATGTATCTATCCCAGTTTGTTCAGTGCTAGTCTTTCCCCTTCTGTTGATATGAGTCTGTACTAGCTGAACTCTTATTGTTGGTATAACCTTCTATGCATATCTGTTGGGTATCCGCTGAGCTATGGACTCACCCCGTTGCCATATATATTTATTTCAGGTTGATGTCTGCGAGGAGATCCCGAGCCGCCAGTCCCCAGCTCCCGAGGAGCCCTTTTTGGTTTTCCTTGTTTTGTTATGGACCCTGTAGCATTCCTATGCTTCCGCTGTATGTTTTGAACATGTATGCACGTTCTGTTTGAAGGTATTGTACTTTGAGTCCTATGTTGGACTTCGTTCGGTTTTGGCTTTGTTCCTGCCCCCTGGCAGCTCAGGTGAGTCCGGATTTGGTTTTTCGATAGATATAATCATATAATTGTTGTTTCTGCATATATCTGAGGCCTGAGGCCCTTTAAACTGCGTGGTTGTGTTATATTATCTGTGTGTATGTGTAAATTGTCCGCCGGACAGGGGAGGTGCTGTCCGATTCTCTATTGGATCAGCGGCTCCTGGGTCTCGGGGCGTGACAGTGTAAGCAATGAGGAGAATATCTGTATAAGTGTCATGACTGTCTGGAATTAAGAAGAGTTATGAACCAAAGCAAGTTTGTACTGTTGATGAAAGACGTATATTAATATTTAGCGATGAGCCTAGAGTAAAGAGAGGATAGTGCTTTATTAATGGAGACTTATTAGCTATAGTATTAAGGGAGTAGAGTATTTAGTGTAGGTATTCTAAGAGATTATAGTAGTTATGAAATGAAGACTTAGTGATGTATATCTATTAGGAACAGATTAAGGTGTTAAGTTATTTGATTTTTAAACAATATATATAGTAGTAGCAATGGAGTAATATTCTTGATATAAGAAAGAGAGAGGGTAAGAAATAGATATGCAAAAGAAAGAGTGATAGAGATCAGCGAATAGGACCTTAGCTATAACTCTGTATGAAGGAACTAGATGTTAATGTTATCAAAGGCAAGAATGTAGTAAGAACTCTAGGTCAAGCAAACTTACTAGGTGAAACGATCTAATAAAGTATAGATTTTGGAAAAAGATTGATATAGGAATATTTTATAAATTCTTGTTAGAAAATAAATAATGAGAGAGAGTTTTGTAAAGAATAGTATTAGCTTTATGAAATTTGGTAAAAATATATTAGATACTCGTTGCTTAAAAGTAAGGTTATAGAGAAGTAAGATACGGAGATCATAAGAATGTGATTTTTGTGATTAGAGTGGAGGAAGCATGACTAGTAAATGAGAAAAGGTATTTGGATATGTGAAAGAAGACTATGGAAAGATAGAATAAGCGAAAGTAGGATGACCATGTAATAGAAAAATTTTGTAATGTGGAGAATGTGGTACATGTATATTGTGCGAGAAGTAATAAGAATATTTGAGAGTTAGGAAATGGTGATCCGAGTCTTCAGAGAATCAAGCAGGAGATGCTAGAAGGAAAGGGCGATGGTTTTCATATCGCCAATGGGGGAGTACTTTACCTTAGGGATCGCCTATGTATCCCTAATGATCCGGAGCTGCGGAGAGAAATATTAGCAGAAGCTCACGGAACCCCTTATTCGATGCATCCGGGATCCACCAAGATGTATCAAGACTTGAAGGAGAAATTCTGGTGGTCCGGTATGAAGAGAGATGTGGCTCAGCATGTTAGCACTTGCCTGACCTGCCAACGAGTGAAAGCAGAACACCAGCGACCCGGAGGAGTTCTGCAGCCACTTCCAATTCCGGAATGGAAATGGGAAGATATCTCTATGGATTTTATTTCAGGACTTCCCAGGACTACAAACGGATATGATGCGATATGGGTAATTGTGGACAGGCTGACGAAGTCTGCTCACTTCCTAGCAATCAAGATGACTTATTCGATTGAGCAACTGGCTCAATTATATGTTAAGGAGATAATCAGACTTCATGGAGTTCCCAAGACCATCATCTCAGATAGGGATGGTCGCTTTACCTCACATTTTTGGGAGTGTGTTCAGAAGTCTCTCGGCACTAGACTACGGTTCAGCACCGCCTTTCACCCTCAGATCGACGGGCAAACTGAACGGGTAAACCAAGTACTGGAGGACATGCTGCGAGCTTGTGCCCTGGATTTCAAAGGGAGTTGGTGCCGATATCTATGTTTAGCGAAATTCGCTTACAATAATAGCTACCAAGCTACTATCGGAATGGCACCTTATGAAGCTTTGTATGGGAGGAGATGTAGGTCTCCGATCTGTTGGTACGAAGGTGGTGAAAAGAAGGAAATGGGGCTCACGACGGATGTCATCGACGGCACCACCCGAGCTGTACAGAACATCCGACAACGGATAGAAGCTGCTCAGAGCCGGCAGAAGAGTTATGCGGATGTCCGGCGTAGACCACTAGAATTTAATGTTGGAGATTTGGTGTTCCTCAAAGTGGCTCCTATGAAAGGGGCGACGAGATTTGGGAAGAAAGGAAAACTAAGTCCGCGTTATGTGGGACCGTACCTAATCCTGAAAAGAGTCGGCCAGGTGGCATATGAGCTAGAGCTACCTCAAGAGATGTCAGCTATCCATAACGTGTTCCATGTGTCGATGCTCAAGAAGTGTATTCCAAACAGAGAACGAGTGATCGAGCCGCAGACAGTACAAATTCAGGGGGACCTAAGTTATGAAAGCCGACCTATCCAGATCTTGGATCGGGAAGTCAAAAAGCTAAGGAACAAGGAGGTACCCTTAGTCAAGGTCCTATGGCAATGTCAACGGTTCGAGGAAGCTACCGAGGAACGCGAGGATGAGATGAGACACAAGTACCCGGAGCTATTCTAAGTTCGAGGACGAACTTTCACGAGGTATGGGGGATTGTAACGACCCGGAAATTTTTTCCAATATTTTCTTTAAAATATTGATCATGTCTAGATAGTTTTCGAGGAACTTAGAAATACTAGTATGAACTATAGCCTAATTATCCATGATTTTCCCATATAAATTGAGAAGCTAAGTACTAAGGTGCCTTACATGAGCTTTTCTAGTACCATGGTTATTAGTGGATTCTGGGTAGAATTTAATATAAATAGAAATGAGTTTTAATCAAGAATATTAGCATGATTATGGGTGGGTCTTAGGGGAAATTCTGAAAATAATAAAAATAATAAAATAAAAATAAAGTGCATGCACCAAGGATTAAACCTTGGACCTAGTATACTACCATGCATGTACTAACCAATTCACCTAGCAAGGGAGTGCTAGTGGAAAAGGGAAGGGATTTTAGTTGAGGCTAAAGGAAGTGAAGAGTCATTGCACCATGTCTCTTCATTTGCCTCCTTCATCTAGTATATAAGAGGGGGAAAAGGAAGAGACAACTTAACACTTAAGTTAATTGCCTTCTTCCTCCACCAAGCTTTCTTCTCTTCTTCCTTCTCCTCCTAGCCGAAACCTACAAGGTGGGTTTTCCTTTGGAAAAGTTTCACAAGCAGACCTCTTCTTCAAGATCTAAGGGCTTTCTACAAGGCTACAAGGGATAGGGGTAGTCTAAGGTCAAGGAAATTTCTTTTAGCTTCTCTATTCAAGGTGATAATCAAGATAACCCAAGGTAAGACCCTCTCACCTGTGGTATAATGGTTTTCAAGTTGTTTTCATGATATAAGAATTTGTTTGGACTATATGTGAAGAAAACTAGGGCTAGGGCTTTTTAAGGGTTTCGGCCAAGGTAAGATCTAGGGCTTAGGATGATGTTAAAGCTTCACTAATGTTTCCCAATGTTTTTCCATGATGAATAAAGTATGAATGATATGTTATATGAATTTTTCATGGATTTGTGACTCCCAAAAGTTTCGGCCACCACCCCTATACCATGATGAGAATTTGATCTAACCCTTCAAGCATGTTTATATGGTTCCTCTATGACCTAATGGATATTATGTGTGGGTTATATGAATTTTTCCTATGGATTTATGGCCTTTAGGGTTTCGGCCAAGAACATTTCTAGGGCAAGGAAATTAGGGTTAGCTCCAATTATGGGGTTTAATGGCTCCCTATGGCTTTGTATGTAATGTATGAGTTTTTCTTTTACTCATGGAA
>JAGFNQ010000792.1:321564-513634 GCA_024364735.1 Boesenbergia rotunda | reverse complement strand
CACTACACACACAAGCCTTCTTCCTGCAGCTTCCAAGTAAGTACCTCTATGTATATCTTATTTTCGTTTATGATTCTGAAATATGCAAGTATGGATGATATGTTATGATTCTAGAATATGCAAGTATGAATGATGCCTTATGATGGAAAGTACTTTAGGATATGAATGATGTCGTATGATGGAAAGTACCTTAGGGTATGTAACTATGAACGATACTTTACCTTATTTTTATGAAATCAAAGATTTTAGAATTTGATATGCGGGTAGGAATAACAATAACTTATATTAGCCCTACTTGTCTTTTATATGTGAGTGATAGTGAGCGAGAGTGATCTGTGGAGATTTAATTTAAGTAGCTGTAGTCATGTGGAATAAATATAGTAAATGTTTGAGAGGTGGTGGAACGGAGTAAATTGGAAAAGAAGAGCATGTAGATGAAAGAGGAGGAATGTATAATTAATGAGGAGATTATCTGTATAAGTGTCATGATTGTCTGGAATTAAGAAGAGTTGTGAACCAAAGCAAGTTTGTACTGTTGATGAAAGACGTATATTAATATTTAGCGATGAGCCTAGAGTAAAGAGAGGATAGTGCTTTATTAATAGAGACTTATTAGCTATAGTATTAAGGGAGTAGAGTATTTAGTGTAGGTATTCTAAGAGATTATAGTAGTCATGAAATGAAGACTTAGTGATGTATATCTATTAGGAACAGATTAAGGTGTTAAGTTATTTGACTTTTTTTTAACATATATATATAGTAGTAGCAATAGAGTAATATTCTTGATATAAGAGAGAGAGAGGGTAGGAAATAGATATGCAAAAGAAAGAGTGATAGAGATCAGCGAATAGGACCTTAGCTATAACTCTGTATGAAGGAAGTAGATGTTAATGTTATCAAAGGCAAGAATGTAGTAAGAACTCTAGGTCAAGCAAACTTACTAGGTGAAACGATCTAATAAAGTATAGATTTTGGAAAAAGATTGATATAGGAATATTTTATAAATTCTTGTTAGAAAATAAATAATGAGAGAGAGTTTTGTAAAGAATAGTATTAGCTTTATGAAATTTGGTCTTGATACTTGTTGCTTAAAAGTAAGGTTATAGAGAAGTAAGATACGGAGATCATAAGAATGTGATTAGAGTGGAGGAAGCATGACTGGTAAATGAGAAAAGGTATTTGGATATGTGAAAGAAGACTATGGAAAGATAGAATAAGCGAAAGTAGAGATGACCATGTAATAGAAAAATTTTGTAATGTGGAGAATGTGGTACATGTATATTGTGCGAGAAGTAATAAGAATGTTTCCGGAGTTAGAAATGATGATCCGAGTCTTCAGGGAATCAAGCAGGAGATCCTGGAAGGCAAGGGCGATGGTTTCCGTATCGCCGATGGGGGAATATTATACCTCAGGGATCGTCTATGTATCCCTAATGATCCGGAGCTGCGGAGAGCAATATTAGTAGAAGCTCATGGAACCCCTTATTCGAGGCATCTGAGATCCACCAAAATGTATCAAGATCTGAAGGAGAAATTTTGGTGGTCCGATATGAAGAGAGATGTGGCTCAGCATGTTGGCACTTGCCTGACCTGCCAACGAGTGAAGGCAGAGCACCAGCGACCCGGAGGAGTTCTGCAGCCACTTCCGATTCCGGAATGGAAATGGGAAGATATCTCTATGGACTTTATTTCAGGACTTCCCAAGACTACCAATGGATATGATGCGATATGGGTAATTGTGGACAGGTTGACGAAGTCTGCTCATTTCCTAGCAATCAAGATGACCTATTCGATTGAGCAACTAGCTCAATTATATGCTAAGGAGATAATCAGACTTCATGGAGTTCCCAAGACCATCATCTCAGATAGGGATGGTCGCTTTACCTCACACTTTTGGGAGTTGGTGCCGATATCTATGTTTAGTGGAATTCGCTTACAATAATAGCTACCAAGCTATTATCGGAATGACACCTTACGAAGCCTTGTACGGGAGGAGATGTAGGTCTCCGATCTGTTGGTATGAAGGTGGTGAAAAGAAGGCGATGGGGCTCACGACGGATCTCATCGACGACACCACCCGAGCTATACAGAACATTCGACGACGGATAGAAGCTGCTCAGAGCCGCAGAAGAGTTATGCAGATGTCCGGCGTAGGCCACTGGAATTCGATATTGGGGATCTGGTATTCCTCAAAGTGGCTCCTATGAAAGGGGTAACGAGATTCAGGAAGAAAGGAAAACTAAGTCCGCGTTATGTGGGATCGTACCCGATACTGGAAAGAGTCGGCAAGGTGGCATATGAGCTAGAGCTGCCTCAAGAGATGTCGGCTATCCATAACGTGTTCCATGTGTCGATGCTCAAGAAGTGTATTCTAAACACAGATCAGGTGATTGAGCCACAGACAGTGCAAGTTCAGGAGGACCTATGTTTTGAAAGCCGACCTATCAAGATCGTGGATCGGGAAATCAAAAAGCTAAGGAACAAGGAGGTACCCTTAGTCAAGGTCCTATGGCAAAGTCAAAGGTTCGAGGAAGCTACCTGGGAACGCGAGGACGAGATGAGACGCAAGTACCCGGAGCTATTCTAAGTTCGAAGACGAACTTTCACGAGGTATGGGGGATTGTAACGACCCGGAAAATTTTCTCAATATTTTCTTTAAAATATTGATCATGTCTAGATAGTTTTTGAGGAACTTAGAAATACTAGTATGAACTATAGCCTAATTATCCATGATTTTCCCATATAAATTGAGAAGCTAAGTACTAAGGGGCCTTACATGGGTTTTTCTAGTACCATGGTTATTAGTGGATTCTGGGTAGAATTTAATATAAATAGAAATGAGTTTTAATTAGGAATATTAGCATGATTATGGGTGAGTCTTAGGGGGAAATTCCGAAAATAAAAAAAATAAATAAAATAAAAATAAAGTGCATGCACCAAGGATTGAACCTTGGACCTAGGATACTACCATGCATGTACTAACCGATTCACTTAGCAAGGGAGTGCTAGTGGAAAAGGGAAGGGATTTTAGTTGAGGCTAAAGGAAGTGAAGAGTCATTGCACCATGTCTCTTCATTTGCCTCCTTCATCTAGTATATAAGAGGGGGAAAAGGAAGAGACAACTTAACACTTAAGTTAATTACCTTCTTCCTCCACCAAGCCTTCTTCTCTTCTTCCTTCTCCTCCTAGCCGAAACCTACAAGGTGGGTTTTCCTTTGGAAAAGTTTCACAAGGAGACCTCTTCTTCAAGATCTAAGGGCTTTCTACAAGGTTACAAGGGATAGGGGTAGTCTAAGGTTAAGGAAATTTCTTTTAGCTTCTCTATTCAAGGTGATAATCAAGATAACCCAAGGTAAGACCCCCTCACCTGTGGTATAATGGTTTTCAAGTTGTTTTCATGATATAAGAATTTGTTTGGACTATATGTGAAGAAAACTAGGGCTAGGGCTTTTTAAGGGTTCGGCCAAGGTAAGATCTAGGGATTAGGATGATGTTAAAGCTTCACTAATGTTTCCCAATGTTTTTCCATGATGAATAAAGTATGAATGATATGTTATATGAATTTTCCATGGATGTGTGACTCCCAAAAGTTTCGGCCACCACCCCTATACCATGATGAGAATTTGATCTAACCCTTCAAGCATGTTTATATGGTTCCTCTATGACCTAATGGATATTATGTGTGGGTTATATGAATTTTTCCTATGGATTTATGACCTTTAGGGTTTCGGCCAAGAACATTTCTAGGGCAAGGAAATTAGGGTTAGCTCGAATTATGGGGTTTAATGGCTCCCTATAGCTTTGTATGTAATGTATGGGTTTTTCTTTTACTCATGGAACCTTTTAGGTTGATTGAATGATGGAGCCTCCTCCTTGGAACTTTCGGCCAAGACCATAAGTTAGGGTTTGGGTTGGGTTAAGTTTTCAAAGATACTTGTTTATGGCTTACTAGGATGTATGTAGATGATTAAGCATGTTGTAAGAATTTTTATGTGACCTAAAACCCTAGCTTCATGTATGATGTATCATGACTTTGTATGTTAGGTCATGTGCTATGTTTATTCATGAATGCTTAGACCATGTGCCATGAACCTAGGGAATATGTATCATGTATGAAAAGATCTATGCATGTTTATCTATGTACCATGATCATGCATGCCTTACGAATTAAGATGCTAATTATGTATGTGTGTCATGCTTTATGAATGATATGTATGTATGCCATGCTTTACGAATGATACGTATGTATGTCATGTTGTATGAATGAAAATGATGAATGAAATAAAGTTCATGCCTTCGAGGCATAATGATGATATAGAATGTAAATGATGAATGAAATAAAGTTCATGCCTTCGAGGCATAAATGTAAATGATGAATGAAATAAAGTTCATGCCTTCGAGGCATAATGATGATATGGAATGAAAATGATGAATGAAGATAAGGTTCATGCCTTCAAGGCCTAACGATGATGTTAAGCAATTAAGAATGAATGATTATGCCATGTATGTTTTATGAATGAAGAAGCATGTGAAATTATTTTACTTTATAAATGGGCTTGTACCAGACCTAAGTAAGGTCCATGGTTCTGGACTATCGATGAAGTTGTCCACGGTTCTGGACTACCGATGAAGCTGTCCACGGTTCTGGACTACCGATGAAGTTGTCCACGGTTCTGGGACTACCGATGAAGCTGTCCTTACCCTAGTAGGTCGAGATTAGCTACCTCGTATTTACTTAGGGATGCACGCATATGATGTATGAATGTGGTACAAGCCAGGGCCCCATGATGTGATGATTATGTTTAAGTATTTATAAGTATGTTTTTCAAATAAGCATCCATATGTTATGTGCATTTGACTCATGCATCCATCCAGGTTATGCATCCATGTTAATGAATGCCTATTATGTTTATGGTTTATACTATGAATGTTTATGGTTTAGGCTAAGAATTGTGCCATGCTAAATGGTTAATTATGTTTATGTTTTATGATTAAGAACCATGTTTGTTATATTCATGTTTATGATTAAGAACCATGTTTATCATGTTTATGTTTTATGATTAAGATCCATGTTCGTTATGTTCATGTTTATGATTAAGAATCATGTTTATTATGTTCATGTCTTATGATTAAGAACCATGTTTATTATGTTCGTGTTTATGATTAAGAACCATGTTTATCATGTTTCTGGTTATGAGTGGGAATTATGTTTATGGTTTATGATTAAGAACCATGACCTGTCGAATGATTATTATGTTTACACTTTATGTTAAGAATCATGTTATGATAAAGTTTCCTATGTTTATATTTTATGTGACGTATGGTTTTAGTGAGTAGGGAAGGGTCTTACTAAGTCTATGTGCTTATAGTTTTATTGTCTTATACCGCAGATCAAGCAAGAGGATGTTAAGGGAAGCAGCAGGAAGGGCAAGAGTATGTGTGTGGTAGTGACATGGCAAGGAAAAAGACTCTCATATTTATATTTTATCCCATGACTTATGTTTGGCACTGTTTGCTTAAGTTACATGCTATACTTATGATAGTTACGTTTGAAGAATAATCGACTACCTATGTTGCTTAAGGCTGCTTTATGTGATTTTTATATCATGATGTTATGGATGATGTTAATGCGCTAATATGTTTAGGAATGATAGGTAGAAAGCATGTTCACAAGATACAAATGTTAGGTGCATGTATAAAGGTTTTAATTATTCCGCTGCATTATGATGTTCATGTGCCTAGATGTATGTTAGCGTAACGCCGTCTTTTGGCCACCGTAAGGTGTGAAAAAAAAAAGACGGGCGTTACATATTTTTTGTCTTGCAAGAACCTGAAGCTAGAAGCAAGACTAGGGAAGCAAACAGATGCAGGTGGAAGGCAACATAACTTATAACTTGGACTGGTCCAGTTCTAGGCACCCTAGGTATGATCCAGATGCCTAGAATCCAAGCACCCAGAAAGCTTACAAGTGCTTTGACTAGACATGATCATGTTATGATAAGTTTGTGGCAAATTTGGATCGGATAAGCACCGAGCTTGAGGCACCCGAAAGGCCTTCTAGGGGTTTAGATATACCTTATATATGCAACCACAAACAGATCCTTGTAGGATCACTACTTTAATACTACTACTACTCTCTCAGTGTTCGAAAGAATGTTGCAACATGAAGCTCTGCGATCGAGGAAGCTCCAAGAAGGGTGCGTTGTGCTTAGGACTTCTGGATCGGTCGCTATATTCTGTTTGTATTTAATTACAAGTAGTGCTTAATTTGTTATTGTTGGTGCAGGAAGCACCATATCGAACCTTGTTTTGATATTGGCAAAGGATTCAAAGTTAAGTTTATTGGTGATCTAACAATGTTACTCAAGTGTGCAGGAAAAGTCCTAGCGAAGGGCTGCCAGGAAACAAAGTCCTAGCGAAGGGCTGCTAGGCACCTGGCGAAGGGTTGCCAAGAAACAAAGTCCTAGCGAAGGGCTGCTAGGCACCTGGCAAAGGGCTGCCAGGAAACAAAGCCCTAGCGAAGGACTGCTAGGCACTGGCGAAGGAATGCCAGGGTGAAAAAGCCCTAGCGAAGGACTGCTAGGCGCCAGGCGAAGGACAACTTGGGACTAAAGCCCTAGCGAAGGACTGCTAGGCAACGGGCGAAGGACATCTCGGTATCCAAGACCTGGTAAAGGACCGCCAGGCAAAAGTCCAACCAGAGGAATGGTTGGCATCAGGTAAATTCTCCCGAGAGGAGTAGGTGAGGACGCGTTCCCCGTCGAGAGGGAACAGTAGGCGTCAGTTCGACCTAGGGTTCCATTTTGGAGGTCCAAAGTCAGAACCAAGACAGCTAAGGCTGTATAAACATAATACTCTAATGCTTTATATTGTTTTCGACTAACCCTGGATTCAGGACCGAAGGAACGTGTGTCTGCAGCTCAGAATGCCCAAAGGAGAGAGGCAAGTAGCTGAGCAGGGCGCCCTCAGTGTCCCGGGCGCCCCCAGGGGCAACACAAAACAAGCGAAGCAACAAAGGCTTCGGCTAACCACTGGCCGGGGCGGCCCCAGCAGCCAGGGCGCCCCCAGCAGCCAGGGCGCCCTCAGTGCCCAGGGCGCCCCGCGCCTACTGCAGCGAAGCCGATTACCCTTATCCAGCCGAGAAGCCCGCGCTGAAGGAGTCAAGCAGGGCGCCCCCAGCGTCCAGGGCGCCCCCAGTGTCAAACCTCATCCCTATTCGAGTGGGATAGAGGTTGACCGAGCGAAGCTCGGATCGCGTGACACGTGGGGGGCGCCCCCGACGTCCAGGGCGCCCCGAGGTGCTATAAATAGCACCCAACACCCAGGCTTTCAAAAACAACTTCAATTCAACGCTTCGACGCTCTTCTGCTCCCGCGCTCTACTCCGGAAACCTCCTAACACGAGCCGACGACATCCCTCCGCTTCTAAAAGTCAACCTACCTCGGATGTCGGTAACAAAAGAGCGATCTTTTAATTTTGTGCTTATTACACGCTATTGTAATCAATTCTTGTAAACTATTTTTGCGCCTTATATATAATTGCCCAAAGTAAACGGTCAACGACCGTGGGCCTTGGAGTAGGAGTTGACTTAGGCTCCGAACCAAGTAAAAAAATAACTGTGTTTGCGTTGTGTGTTTTTATCTTCCGCTGTGCAATTGCTCTTATTTTAAATCCGAACGCTTTCCGATATTCACCCCCCCTCTATCGGTTCTCTCGATCCAACAGTTATATCTTTGTGCTTGTATTATTGAACTGTAAGACGGTTTCTCCGCCTCCGGAAAAGAGACCACTAGTGGACTCACCCAGAGTGTGTATGCCTTGGATATACTAACCCTAGGGATTAGGAACCAAGTAAAATCATATGTGTCTTTCTACTTAGTTTATTTTATACATCTCCGCTATGTACTAACATTGATAGAAAGACAAGTGAACGACGAAAAGACAAAAACAAATCGATTGAGATCCTCCTCCCTCTCTCGACGTTGAACTATCCAACAATCTCGACTTCAGAATCCGAGTGGAACCCATAGTCGGATCGTCATTTATGATAGTCCCCTTAACAAGGACTCATCTTTACTCACTCTTCTTTTAAAAAGAACTACTCCACTCTAGGAGCTTACGTCATCTTACCATCTGCCAAACATCAGGTCTTCTAGACTTGTTTAAGCTTCATATACTTTGCATCCGATCACATAACCTACTCTGGCTTTCTTCTAACTCAATGTCTGATTCAGCAGATCCATTGAATTCACCTTACTAGATGTTTAATCTACTAACCCATCTAGACTTCCGTGCTTGGTGTAGGATCAAAGTGAGCACTAGAGACAGAGGGAAGTATTGCTTTTGTTGGTGTAGGGAGCACCATAATCAAACCTATGTGTTGATGTTAGCAAAGGTTCAAGTTAAGTTGTGTTGTTGTCTAATAGATCTAACAAATATGTAGGAAGACTACCTTTAGACGCCCTAGTTGCGGATAGGAAAATCTCAACAGATTGTAGAATTAGGCAGGAAGTCTAGATGGGTCAAGAGGACTGACATCTGGCAGACGGACTCGACAGGTCTAGCGGACTCGATGTCAAGAAGAAGCTTTGGCAGGTTGATTCGATGCTGAGCAAGTAAAGTCAAACAGGTCTAGAGGACCCGAAATTTGGCAGGTTAGTAAAGGTAAGTTCTTAGAGAGAGTGCAGTGATGTCATGTCTCGAAAGGACAAGCCTTAGGCACTATTCCAACTAGAGAAACCATGAAGATTTCTAAGTTGAAATCAAGACAGGTCGTATTCTGTTTACTCATGTATCATTATTGTGCTAAATCTGTTTGGCATAGTTAATTTTTATACTATTTCAATTGTGAATTTCCAATTAAAGTTAAGTGAGAATTTGAGATTTAGATTATTAATTAAGATTTTTAAAATTTAATTAAGAATTTTATGTTTGGAGTAAGATTTTAAAATTTCAATTAAAGTTAAATTAATTAGAATTTGAGATTTAGATTATTAATTAAGATTTGAATTTAGAAATTAAATTATTATTATTAATTAGAATTTTAGATTTAGATTATTAATTAAGATTTAAAGTTTAAGAATTAAATCCGGTATTTTGGGTTTAATTGAATTTTTTCAATTAATTCAAATAATTCTGATTCATCTATTGATTTTTTTGATTTGAAGTTTTCAATTATATTTAATATTTTTATTTTATTTGTTCTTATAAGATTTTTTAATTAAAGTTTCAAGTTGGATTAATTTAGATATATCAATTTCAGAATCATCTTCATCTTCAGAATTATATTCAAAATTATTAATTAAAGTTTGAGAATTATCTTCAAGATTATTAATTAAAGTTTGAGAATCATCTTCAAAAATATTAATTAAAGGTTGAGAGCTATCTAGATTATTAATTTAAGAATTATCTTCAAGATTATTAATTAAAAGTTGAGAATTATCTAAATTATTAATTAGAGATTCAAAATTATTAGGATTACCTTCAAGATTATTAATTAAAGTTTCAGAATTAACTTGTAAATCATTAATTTGATTATTAGAATTAATTTTATCTTGAGGATTATCTGTAAAATTTTAGTTGAATTTTTATCTTGAGAATTATCTAAAATATTATTTAAAATATCATAGTTAATTTTCAAAATTATAGCATTAATATTATTTATTAAAGAGTTAATATTCAATATTTCAATATTATTAATGTTAGATTTAGATCCATTACTATCTCATTTATCATGCAATACATTTAACTTACTTTGTAAATAATCTAATTTAATAGAAAAATCTACATTAGTAAAGATATTTTTAAAAATATTATCATGCATATTAAATTCAGACTAGCAGGAATATTTTTGCGAGAATCAAGTTTTTGTACCTTCTTCGCATTTCCCAGCATTGTGGACTCTCTTATCCTCAATCTAGACACTGGTTTTTGTAGTGCCCATACTTTTGGCACTTGAAGCACTTGATGTGGCTCTTGTCGCTCCGGACTCCTGACGCTGATACCTTCATTGTCGCTGGTGGTGATGTACAAATCTTACGAGTAAGACACTTATTTTTATAATGTCCTCTCTCCCTGTACTTGAAACATATTATATGAAATTTAAAATTTGACATTAAGAAAAATATACTTTCTTCACCTGTCTCCCCCTCAATCCGTGGCCTTCTTGCTCCTTCGGTGGTGCGTCCGATCAAAGCCTCCCGCTTTGATACCAATTATGGGATCGGTGGCGTCAATAGAGGGGGGGTGAATATCGACTTTCGGTTTCTTCGAAATCTCGTCGAGCATTCGTTTAACTTTCAATCAAAGTCGTTAATAACACAACGGAATAATAAATAAAAAGAAAGCAAACACAAGTGACACGTTGGATTTATTTACTTGGTTCCCAACCCCCCAGGGTCTGTACGTCCAAGGCCTATGTACTCGGTGTGAGTCCACTAATGGTTTCCTTTCTGAAATTTTCATAGGCGGAGAAAACCCGTCTTATAGTTCAATATTGCAAGAAAAAGATAACTGAAATTAAGTACAACTTGTAATTATAAAAGCAAACCAAAATGGATTGAAGATCCCAGCTAATCCGGAAGTCCAAAGCGTGGCGCACTTCTTCCTGGAGCCTCCTTGGTCGTAGAGCTTCGCCATAGCACCTTTGCTTCGTAGAAAGTGAGTAGTAGAATAAAGAATTTGATATTCTGTAACCACGGCTCGAACCCCTTTATATATGAGTCACTCAGGCGCCCGTGTGCCTATAGGAGAGCTCTCTATGTGGCCCTAATCCGATCAACTTGGCAAATACGGTGCGGGGATAAAACTATGGAAATTTGTTGAGGGCTCCCAAGTCATGGGGGCGGTCGGGTGCTTTAGGGGCACCCGGGTTCAATAGGGGCGCTCGAAAGCCCCTGACCCAAAGTGTGTTTGCTTGCGTTTGCTCTCCCATCATGCCTCCAGCTCTTGGTTCTTGCAAGACAAATAACACGCAAGAAAATAAACAGTCCTAAGCCTTAGTTCTGTAAGTCTACTTGACCTACTATGCTTTGGTTGGAGTCAACTCTCCAAGACTTTATTACCTAAGGTCAACTCCTTAGGGTTTCCCAATGTCTAGCCTCACTCACTAGGACTTTACCTTGTCTGGCTTCACTCACCAAGACTTTTACCCAACTTCACTCACAAGGATATTGTGCCCAACCCACGGTCAAGTCTTTGTGCCTAGCTTTACTCACCAAGACTTCGCCCACCTAGCTTTATTGATGCAGTCTGATCCTGATTGGTGTTTTGGTGTTGACACCGATTTAAGTTTTGATTTAAGTTTGGTTGAGCAAATTTGGGTTAAGTCCTGGTCAGGGACTGGGCAGGAAATCCCGGTGAGTGAAGTCGGGTCCTGGTGAGTGAAGCCAGGTGATGGAAATCCCGGTGAGTGAAGTCGGGTCCTGGTGAGTGAAGCCAGGTGATGGAAATCCCGGTGAGTGAAGCCAGGTCCTGGTGAGTGTAGCTAGGTGATGGAAATCCCGGTGAGTGAAGCTGGGTGATGGAAATCCCGGTGAGTGAAGCCGGGTCTTGGTGAGTGAAGCCAGGTGATGGAAATCCTAGTGAGTGAAGCTAGGTTGAAATCCCGGTGAGTGAAGCCGGGTCCCGGTGAGTGATGCCGGGTGACCGAAACCCTGGTGAGTGAAGCCAGGTCCTAGTGAGTGAAGCTAGGTTAAAGTCCCGGTGAGTGAAGCTGGGCACGGAGTCTTGGTCCGGGGGACTAAGAACGAGTCAGAGAAGGGCTGGAGGCTTGTTCTCATGACTTAGAGTGGGTTTGGCCTTGCCTGGATCGGTCTGGTGACCGATCAGGGAAGTTGGCACGCTGCTCCTTCGTGGATCGGTCCAGTGACCGATCTAGTGACGACTAATCAGTCTGGTGACCGATCAGGGAGCGCACAGTGAGGTTGGGAACCTATTGTGTGGCTCCTGATCGGTCTGGTGACCGATCAGGGAGCAGGTCGTTGCCTCGTTGCTTGGCTCCTGATCGGTCCGGTGACCGATCAGGGAGCGGGCAGCTGCCTCACTGCCTTGCTTCTGATCGGTCTGGTGACCGATCAGGGAGCACTCAGTCAGTTGAGTTCCCCCGCTGATCAGGTCCTGAACGGTCTGGTGACCGATCCACGACTTAGGATTTGATTTCTGCGGTTACTGTTCACTCAGAGTAGACCAATCAGTCTTGAGCCTGATCGGATGGGGAGCTACCTGATCGGTCTGGTGCCCGATCAGGCTTGTGTCACCGCGAGAGCTGGGAGTCCCAGCAAAATGGTAGATCGGTCTGGTGACCGACCCACAAGCCCTGGATCGGTCTGGTGACCGATCACTTTAATTCAAATTGCACTGTCAGACGCTCTGATCGCATCTGACCGTATCCGATTCTCTACATTTGATCTCTGATACTTGATTTACTTAGTGATATGTTGTGCTAATGCTCTGATTATGCTGCAGGTGATAGGGAAGGATTCAAACACTCTAGGAGAGTCAATGGAGGCTTTCCTTGGAGCAGGTTTGGCTGTTTCCTTGTTTCAGGTCTCAACGGCGTCATGGAGAGCAGCTAGCAACTGACGGAAGCTCAGCTGGAGACGGACTTCAGTGGACTGAGTGCTTAGGGAGTCAGGGGGTCAGGCTGTGGCTTCAGTGGATGCTAATGGAGAGCCTGGTGATGAGAGCAGAGGCTTAAGACGAAGCTGGAAGCAGAGGAGCAACAACAAGGAAGATAGAAAAATGAGTGAAGTTTTTGTTGTGGGGTTGTGCTCTCTGTTGCTTTGTGCTTGAGCGATCTTGTTGCATTCCTGTGAGATCTTTGTGAGTGTTCCTTCTTGTGTGATCTCTTGTACTCAAGTCTAATCATTCGTGAGATCTGTGGAGAGGTTTCTCCACCGATAAGGAGGCTCTATCTTATCCGATGTTCACCGGGGCTTGATCTGCCGACGATCAAGGGATCGCCCACCTTACGGGCATGCCAAGGAGTAGGGGCAAGTTATCCCCGAACCTTGTACATCGCTGTGTCATCTGGTTTGCTTTCCTTGTTTTGATTTCTGTTCTTCATTTCTGTTTCTGTACTTGTGTTGTTTGTTTCCGCTACCTAACTCTTGAAGTGCAGAAAGGTTGTGAAAGCTCAAGAAAATTGTGTCTGACTATATTCACCCCCCCTCTCTATCCATTCGAGTTCCAACAAGTGGTATCAGAGCTTGGGGCTCTGTTCAAGCGGCTTAACATCTGAGAGTCAACAACGATGGCCATGGGAAGAGAAGGGTTTAGCACCAGCCGACCTCCACTCTTTGACGACATTGATTTTCAATATTGGAAGTCAAAGATAGAGTACTATCTCAAGATGAACTTCAATACATGGTTCGCTGTAAAGGAAGGTTTCTCTCCTCCAAAGGATCATGAGGGAAATGAGCTTGAGTTTTCGAGTTGGTCGGCTGAGCAAGTCAAAAAGGGAGAAGCCAATGCCAAAGCTATTGTCACCTTGCAATGTGGAATGACCAAGGATCAGTTGGTCAAGGTGGGTCCTTTCACTAGTGCTAAAGATCTATGGAATAAGGTTATTGAGCTCTATGAATGAACTCATGAAACCCGGACAGCCAAGAAAGACCTCCTTCTCAGTTAACTTCAAAGTCTCACCATGGGAGAAAATGAAAAGGTAAGTGAACTCCATGGTCGGTTCAAGGAGATATTGAATGGTCTTCACTCCATTGATGAAAAGGTCGAGAACCGCGACCTTGTGAGGTATATTCTAAAAGCTTTCCCTAGGAACACTTTGTGGTCATCCATGGTGGATGCCTACAAGGTATCTAGGGATCTTTCAATTATTAAGTTAGAAGATTTATTTTGTGAAATGGAACTATATGAGATTTCTAACACAAGCCCAAGGGAGAAAGGGTTTGCTTTTGTTGCAGGAAACAAAAGGAAGAAGGACAAGGAGGAGAAAAGCTACTGTCATGTGGCTCTCGTGGCCTTAGAAGAATCAACCGAGGAGAGTGACAACGAATCAAGAAGCTCCTCAACCGCGCCTTCATCATCTTCGGATGATGAAGAGGTAATCTCTCCCGAGTTAAACAAATGCTATAGAGCAATAGCGTACTTGACAAAAATACTTAAGAAATCTAAGGTCAAAGTTAAATTGTTAAGATTAGAGGTAGAACAATTGAAAACCTCTAGGGATGAGGCAATAAATGATTTATATGATGAATCCCTTGAAAATGAAAACAAGACTCTAAGGAGCGAAATTGAAAATCTCAAGAATATTCTTGAGAAATTTTTAATTGGCTCAAAAACCTTAGATATGATCTTGAACTCACAAAAAGCGGTTTACAACAAGGTTGGCTTAGGTTACCAACCTAAAGAATCAAGTTTCATATCGTTGATGTCTAGAACCCATAATAGATCACAACATGTTTCTAGGGTTCAAAAAGTCAAAAAGAAAGTGACTAAGGCATGGGTGCCAAAGTCCTTCATTGAAGATACATTAGGTCCCAAAATTTGGGTACCTAAAACCTCCATCTTTAGAATTGTATAAGCATTATTTGAGGGGGAGTATCTATCAACATGGGAGGTTGATAGTTGGTGCTCCAAACTCATGACCAAAGAAAAAAATTGTCATTCACATGGTTGGTTATGAAAAATTCGAATTAAATGCTTTGAGCTTCATTGTCTTAGTTCTTATAACAAGATGATCCCTTGGCTAGTGATTTATGAAATCTCAGTTGAGTAGTAAGGAAATTTTCATGCAATCAATAATAGTACATCCATGCTTCAAAATAAATCTACAAGCTTTGGAAAAATTATATATATTGCATGAATGGTTTAGAGAAACACATAACTTGCCCTTGTCATGGATTGCTTAGGACAATTAGGTTTATTGTTACAATTTATAGTTTACTGCAATTTATGATTTATGAAATTCTTTATCTCAAGCCCAAGGTGTCTATTTTCTTGTATGGGTTATAGAACATGAATGAATGCTAAAGAACAAGTATGGACACATTAGTTAGTACTAATTCAAAAATCACTATGAAAATCTCACAATACATGATTAGACAAAGAACATGAGCTTAAGGTCTAGGGTTAATGCTCTCTTTGTATCAAACTCAAATTTCATGACTTGTTTGTTTTCCCAATGATTGTGCTTTGATACAAACCTGCTTTTGATACTCAAGTCAAGGCTTAAGCACATACTGATCATGCTTTGATAGGGGTTAAAGTCTTGAATCTTGATACAAATCTGTTTTTTTTGGAAAGTTTTGAATCTTGATAAGAATTTGATACAAGCATGTTTTGGAATTTGATCATATTGTGACACTAAATTGACACAAACATGTTATTGGTTTCTTTTCATAAAAAAATTCTCAATTTTTGATATGGAATTGATACAAATCATGATATATATTTTGATTAAGGGAACCCTTAGAATCAAATGGATTACCTCTATGCTTTGACACAAATCATGTTGATCATGTTTTGGAAATTTGATATTAGTATCATATATTGATGATTGTTTGAAGAAATGTATTTTGATTGAAGGAACCCTTAGGAACAAATGGATTAAAACTAATTGAATTAGGGTTTGGGAATGGTTAAGGGTTGAAATAAATCTATTTCTGAAACTGATCAAGTTCAGAAAACAGTCTGTGTCAAACTTGATCGGTCCACGGACCGATCAGGACTCACCCTGATCGATCTAGTGACCGATCAGGAATCATACAGATCGGTTCGGTGACCAATCATATCAACACTGATCAGAGGTATCAGACTACTCCTCAGTCCGATCCCATTTCATCAAGTTGTATCAGATTACCTGATCATACCGATACACACAAATTTGATACAAGCCAAGTACAACTGAAACATACTTGATCCTCCATTGGTACAAACCTGGTACTAAGTGAGTACAAGTTTATTCAAGTGTTCAAAGAAGGGTAGGAATTTTTAAGACCCTTGATTCTCAGAAATTTTTCTGAAACATCAAGTATTAAATTGCTGATTTGATACAAACCTATGTTAGAATGTTCAAATTCATAAGAAATGGTTGTTTGAGTCATGACTCTTGCTCTTAATGTCGTGTTTCAGAAATTTTTCTGAAATGTCATATATTAATGGAGTATACACCCCTGTTGTGGAATACAAATTGTTAATGCAGTCTGATCAGGAACGCATCAGAGTTTCAGGAATTTTTCTGAAATCCGATCGCTCTCCAGACTAATTAGAAATTTGTCTGTATCAAGTAATCAACGAACCTGATCGGTCACGGAGACCAATCAGGAGTATGTATTGGATACAGCTGCATTCCTTATTTTTCATATGAAACATATACATGTTTGACCATGATATATTTCTGTATATGTTTTCATGTGCAATTCACACTTATTGTCGTATGATGCATATACGTTGTTGCCATGATACATTTATAGTATATGCCTTTCATATGCAATTCAAAATTATACCTTGATTATTTTGGGTTTGGGGAGAGACCCTTGGTTTGAGGGGGGAGGTATGTTTAAACTTAATAACCATACCCTTTTCGATGTTTGACAAAGGGGGAGAAAATGGTTGATTAAGTTTAGGTTATTGTAGGGGGAGGATCTTGATTCCCTTACGATAATTGAACTGTCTTCAATTGATCATCAATGCCTAAACTTAAATCAGGGTGTCAAACAACAAAAAGGGGGAGATTGTTGATGCAGTCTGACCCTGATTGGTGTTTTGGTGTTGACATCGATTTAAGTTTTGATTTAAGTTTGGTTGAGCGAATTTGGGTTAAGTCCTGGTCAGGGACTGGGTAGGAAATCCCGGTGAGTGAAGCCGGGTCCTGGTGAGTGAAGCCAGGTGATGGAAATCCCGGTGAGTGAAGTCGAGTCCTGGTGAGTGAAGCTGGTCCTGGTGAGTGAAGCCAGGTGATGGAAATCCCGGTGAGTGAAGCCGGGTGATGGAAATCCCGGTGAGTGAAGCCGGGTCCTGGTGAGTGAAGCCAGGTGATGGAAATCCTAGTGAGTGAAGCTAGGTTGAAATCCCGGTGAGTGAAGCCAGGTCCCGGTGAGTGAAGTCTGGTCCTAGTGAGTGAAGCCAGGTCCTAGTGAGTGAAGCTAGGTTGAAGTCCCGGTGAGTGAAGCTGGGCACAGAGTCTTGGTCCGGGGGACTAAGAACGAGTCAGAGAAGGGCTGGAGGCTTGTTCTCATGACTTAGAGTGGGTTTGGCCTTGCCTGGATCGGTCTGGTGACCGATCAGGGAAGTTGGCACGCTGCTCCTTCGTGGATCGGTCCGGTGACCGATCCAGCGATGACTGATCAGTCTGGTGACCTATCAGGGAGCGCACAGTGAGGTTGGGAACCTACTGCGTGGCTCCTGATCGGTCTGGTGACCGATCAGGGAGCAGGCCGTTGCCTCGTTGCTTGGCTCCTGATCGGTCCGGTGACCGATCAAGGAGCGGGCAGCTTCCTCACTGCCTTGCTTCTGATCGGTCTGGTGACCGATCAAGGAGCACTCAGTGAGTTGAGTTCCCCCGCTGATCAGGTCCTGAACGGTCTGTTGACCGATCCACAACTTAGGATTTGATTTCCGCGGTTACTCTTCACTCAGACGTGGACCGATCAGGCTTGAGCCTGATCGGACAGGGAGCTACCTGATCGGTCTGGTGACCGATCAGGCTTCACTCTGATCGGTCTAGTGACCGATCAGGCTTGTGTCACCGCGAGAGCTGGGAGTCCCAGCAAAGCGGTAGATCGGTCTGGTGACCGACCCACAAGCCTTGGATTGGTCTGGTGACCGATCACTTTAATTCAAATTGCACTGTCAGACGCTCTGATCGCGTCTAATCGTATCTGATTCTCTGCATTTAATCCCTGATACTTGATTTACTGAGTGATATGCTGTGCTAATGCTCTGATTAAGCTGCAGGTGACAGGGAAGGATTCAAACACTCAAGGAGAGTCAATGGAGGCTTTCCTTTGAGCAGGTTTGGCTGTTTCCTTGTTTCAGGTCTCAATGGCGTCTGGAGAGCAGCTGGCAACTAACGGAGGCTCAACTGGAGACGGACTTCAGTGGACTGAGTGCTCAGGGAGTCAAGGGGTCAGGCTATGGCTTCAGTGGATGCTGATGGAGAGCCTGGTGATGGGAGCAGAGGCTTAAGACGAGGCTAGAAGCAGAGGATCGACAACAAGGAAGATAGAAAAACGAGTGAAGTTTTTGCTGTGGGGTTATGCTCTCTGTTGCTTTGTGCTTGAGTGATCTTGTTGCATTCCTATGAGATCTTTGTGAGGGTTCCTTCTTATGTGATCTCTTGTACTCAAGTCCAATCATTCGTGAGATCTGTGGAGAGGTTTCTCCACCAAGAAGGAGGCTCTATCTTATCCGGTGTTCACCGAGGCTTGATCTGCCGACGATCAAGAGATCGCCCACCTTACGGGCACGCCAAGGAGTAGGGGCAAGTTATCCCCGAACCTTGTACATCGCTGTGTCGTCTAGTTTGCTTTCCTTGTTTTGATTTCTGTTCTTCATTTCTGTTTCTGCACTTGTGTTGTTTGTTTCCGCTGCCTAACTCTTGAAGTGCAGAAAGGTTGTGAAAGCTCAAGAAAATTGTGTCCGGCTATATTCACCCCCCCCTCTCTAGCCATCCGAGTTCCAACATGCTTCACTCACTAGGACCTAGCTTCACTCACCATGTTTTCGTGCTCAATCCTCGACCAAGACTTCAGTGTCCAACCCTCGGCCAAGACTTCGTGCCCAATTCCTTGAACCAAGACTTCAATGTCCAACCCTCGGCTAAGTCTTCATGCCCAATTCCCCGAACCAGGACTTCGTTCCCAGCTTCACTCACCAGGTCTTCGGTGCCTTGACAAGGACTTCTTTTCTAGTCATCTGATCCTGACTAGACTTCTCTCTACTAAACATCAGGTCCTATTTGGCTTACTCCTTGGTTTAACCAACCAGATCTAGGTTTGGTCACTCTGCCAAACATCAAGTCCTATTTGGCTTAACCTTTGGTCAAACTGACTAACCCTGAGTGATAATCACTCTACCAAACATCATGTCCTATTTGGCTTAACCCTTGTCAATCTGACAAACTTGGATGCTTTGCTAATCACTCTTCCAAACATCAAATCCTGTTTGGCTAACCCTTTGGTCAAATTGATCAAACCTGGGTTTTATGCTACTAAACATTAGGTCATGTTTGGCTTAACCCTTGATCAGACTGACCAGACCTTGGTATATTGTCAAAGATCAAAACACTAGAGGTTAACTGTTCTTGTTTGATGCTTTTTGCACCAACATTGTGTGACCGATTAGTCAAACTACATGAAGGAACCAACAACTCTAAGGTAACCAAGAGAGACTTATTTTTAAATCAACTTTTTAATATTAAAATATTACCTAGAGAAATCACAACTCAACTCCATTCAAAAATAAAGGATATCATCAATGGTCTACATCTCATCAGTCATCGTCTTGAAAACCACGATATAATAAGGTATGTCTTAAATTAATTCCCTCAAAAAAGTATTATGGGCATCAATGGTAGATACTTATAAGGTTTCGAAGGGCATTTCTATTATTAAGCTAAACAAACTATTCTATGAATTTGAATTACATGAGCAGACTAACTTTGGTCTAATATAGAAGGGTATAGCTTTGTATGCAAGTCAAAGTAAGAACAAGGTAGGCCAAGAACAAACCCAAACCAACTCCTGAGTTTGAGAGCGAGTCAGACTTAGACTCAATCAATGAAGAGGAGATAGTAAATAGGGTACGAAGGATGTTTACTAAGAAAAAAATTCAAAAGGAATCCCAAGAAAGCATAAACCACCCTAAACTCATCAAAAGCAGAAGTAACCTGTTACGAATGCAACAATAAGGGTCACTTCAAGTATGAGTGTCTCACCTTGAAGGAGGAAAAATCAAAGTCAACAAGAAGGAGGAAAGCACTCAAGGCCACCTGGGACAAATCATCCTCGGACGAGTTGGATACGGAAGAACTGAAGCAATCGGGCCACTTGGCATATATTGCATGAAATAAAGATTCAGCGCCTAAGTCCAACCTGAGTCTGAACCTGAGTCAGATTCCAAGTCAGAATCAAACCACTATAAAGGGTTAAATTTATTTTTTGAAATTCAATTGCGTAAAATAGTTAAATGTTTGTTTAAAAAGTTGACTAGATCAGATTAACTCACTCCATAAGAAAGTTGACCACCTTAAGGAGCAAGTTAACATGAATCCCACGACCAACCAAGTTCAAGAATGAACTTCAACTCAAGTTGCAAAACATTGTTGATGCCGAAAGTACCATATTGAACCTTGTTTTAATATTGGTAAATGATTCAAAGTTAAGTATTGACTGTGATATAATGTGTTTCACTAAGTGTGGAGGAAAGTCCTAGTGTAATTAGGCATGAACTCTTTACTTGCAGGGTTGAACATGAAGTCCTGGTCGAGGATTGGGCACGAGGTCATGGCTTAGGGTTGGGCACTAAAGACCTGGTCAAGGACTGGGCACGAAGACCTGACCGAGGGTCAGGCACCGAAGTCCTGATCCGGAAGATCGGGCAGGAGTCTTAGCCGAGCGAGGACAATGGACAGAAGTAGGAACGGGTCAAGGTACGAACGTCTCGAGATCCAAAATCTTTGGAGGTTGAGAAAAAGTCCAACTGGAGGTGCCGGTTGGTAACAGGTAACTTCTCCAGAGTAGAGTAGGTGAGGATGCATTCCTTGGAAGAGGGAACAGTAGGCGTCAGTCTGACCTAGGATTTCAGTTGAAATCCAAAGTCAAGATCGGACAACACTAGCTGCCATACATGCACTTATTTTATATATTATTTGTATTCAGACTAACCTTGTGTTGTAGCTAAAGAAGATGGAGACTGACTGCATCTGGGGCGCCCGAGAGGACTCAAGCGCCCGAGAACACAGGCGCCCGAGAGGTCTCAAGCACCCCTATGCGAGTGACTCAGCCTGGGCGAGGCTGAGTTGGCGCATGCTGGTTGGAGTCGCCACGTCAGCAACACAGGCACCCCAGAGGCTCTCAGGCACCCGAGAAGGATAAAGTTTAACCAGGGAGCGGATTGGGATGCGGCTGGATCATAGTGTTAGGGGATCCCCTATAGGCACTCGGGCTCCCGTATCCCCCTTTGTAAGGAGTTTCAACCACACACTTCCAACATCAATTTTCTACAACTCTTATGCTCAAGTGTGGTGCTATGAAGCGATTCAGAAACACCAAAACGCTGCTCCGACAACAACACGCAAATTCTTCTTCTTACTTAAAGTTATCGGTATATTTTGTTATTTTTTTTACTTAACATTGCATCTTTTGTAACATCATTTCTGAATTATAGAATTGCCTATAGTAAACGGTCAAGGACTGTGGGCCTTGAAGTAGGAGCCATCACAGACTCCGAACCAAGTAAAAAACAAACGTGTTAGCGATTGTTTTGCTTGTGTTTATTCATTCCGCTGTGTAAACTCTTAATAAATCTGAAAATTTTTGAAACGTGATATTCACCCCCCCTATCGCTCTCTACGATCCCACAATTTGTATTAGAGCGGGGTTTGCTTAGATTCGGTGAAACCACCATTTGAGCTATTTTTTCGGATTTTGTGCCTTTCGAATATATCAGAAACGGTACTCTCGCCTATTTCTGATTTTTTTTGCATTCGTAAATTTTTAGTTTTTCGAAGTTGGTGCAACACCACTCAAGATTTCTTTTACTTACATTTATTCCGGCACTGCTAATCCAAGACCAAGTCTTGGCATGAGTTTCCTTGTTTTTGTCTTGCATAATTCTTTCATACTCCCTCAATGGCCTAACAAGAAGACTACAGCATTGCCTGCCCTCCTCTCTATTAGTGATTGTAGACCCGGCTAGAGGGGGTGAATAGTTTCTCACCCAATTCGCTTTGTTCTTCCTACACGGTTAGTTGCACTAGCGAAAATGCAAACTACAATTAGGAACAATGCTAACACTTAATCTCTTACGTGGTTCAGAGATTGTTTGCTTCTACTCCACGGTGTGTCCTTGAGGTGGACGACCCCTTAATCCTTTGGTGAATTAGTCCCTGGTAATCTCCAGCTAGATTTTTCTCCTTCTCGATGGAGAACAACCTCTCACAAATGTCTCTTCCTCTTTACAAGATGAGAATTATGGTTAGAAGGAAGAGAATGAACTTGGAAGCCTTGAACAATAGATCAAGAAGGTTTCTCACTAAAGAGCTAACCCTTCATAAGTCTCAAGCTCCCCTTTTAATAGAGGAGAGAGTTTTAAAAAAACTGCTCAGCCTTGACACCAATCGACTGCTACCAAGCCCAGTCGACTGGTGCTCAGCCAACGGCTAATTTTTGAATAGACCAGTCGATTGTCATTTAGACCAGTCGACTGATCTTACTGTTCGAACCTCACACAAGGTTCAGTCGACTGGTGTCTCTGCCAGTCGACTGGTCCTTTTACACACTCACACTTATCCTTTCTGGAGTTGTCCTTTGAAGCTCTCTTCCTCTGGCTCTCGTCCCTCGGATGCATCCAAGCACTCGGCTGGTCCCAATGTCATCCTTCGTGTATTCCTTGAATTCTGCTTCCCTTGGCTCTACTCTGTTGCTCCTCATCCGGTAGTCCCTAGGATGCGCCATCCTTCACCGACTTCACGGACCCAAGCACCAAGATGAGATTTCCCAATTGTGTGTTCAACCAAGTCTTGCACGATTCAAACACACATAAAACCATTATGAAATCTTAACTTAATCATATTGACACACACATCAAAACTCATGATCTATCTGATCAAACCTGGGTAGATTGCATCAACAATCTCTCCCTTTTTAATGTGTGACAATATGTTTAAGTTAGGCACAAAAATAGCAATTTTGAAAATACAAAGCATAGTATAACATGAAGCATTAAAAATATCTAAGCTCCCCTTAACCTATGTTTTATCTCATGATTTTCAATTTTTGCATAAACATGGAGAAATAAAGTTAAGTTCTAACTTAAACCCTTCCTTTTTCCCTCTTTGACACCATCAAAAAGATTGTACCAATCAATTTCAACCTATGGCATCAAAGTAATATAAGGCTTTAAATTTTGAAAATAAGAAAAAATTAGAAAATTGGGGTATTAGTCGACTGAGACAGATATCAGTCGACTGACCTCACAAAAATAATACCCACAGAATTATCAGTTGACTGGTCCTCTACATTAGTCGACTGGCACAAGGTTGTACCAAATTTCAGCCTTCTGAGCTGAATTTTAGAAATGCATAAAAAATTTCAGAAAATTTAAAAATTCATGAAATTTTGTAAACATATTTCTTGAACTATTCTTCAATAATGAAAAATAAGTTTGCATGAAAAATTAAAGTATTTTTGAATTTTTTACCAAAACTCAAAAACTTGAAAATCACAAAGGTTTTGTATCAACTTTAAACCCTAGTTTTGAAACCATATATTTTTCACATCAATACATCAGCAAATAAAATATAAAATTATTTCAAAATATTTAGATGTCCAACTATGATCTATGAGCAAGATATCCATTAATTAAACATTTGTTTTCCCCATAGTTAGTCTATTATTACTAACATGATACATCTAATAACTCATCAAAATGACATAAACACAAATGAATTATTTGTATCATCCTAACATCTCATATGCATAAATAAATCATACATCAAGTCATTATAAGATGTAATAAAGGTAATCTGTACTTAGCCCATTTGATCATGAATGCATTTAGGCTAAGTGCTCCCCCTTAACATACTACCTCTTAATGTACTAAGTCAACCAATTAAAAAATTTGAATTTTATCATACATGGTTGACTTATCCCTAAATTCTCTAACCTTTGAGGATTGACTTTGGCACCCAATAGAAATGCTTCCTAATTGGGTTGACCAAATATTCCTTAGGGATCCATTTCCTATCTATGATCTTGGTTTTTGATTGACCTTTAGCAAGTAAATAATGATAAGTTTTTCATTGCTAGAATCCTTGTATTCTAAATCCGTTTTCTTGAAACTTGCCCTTTGGCTCTCAATTATCATGTCTAGGGTTTTTGAGCCAATTTCAAATTTCCTAAGGGTTTTGGTGAGGTTATCCACCTTTTCGCTTAATTCCTTATTTTCCACTTCTAAACATGAATCATTTAGACTAGAAGAAGAGGAAGCATGCATGTCATCCCTAAGTGTCATGGATTCTAATTTTTCATTAAGCATGCAAATCTCATTTTTCAAACATTTAATTTTCTTTCTAGCTTTAAATAAATCATCATTAGTGCTAGAAATTATTTTAACTAAGGTGCTAGTGGGTAGATTATATACCTCATTTACTGAGACGTCCGAGTCTGAAGTTTGACCTCCCCCATTACTTGAGCTCCCTTCATCGTCACTTGAGCTCTTCCCTTCTTCAACCTCGGATGATGTAGAGGCAATGTCTTCAATTCCATTAAGGCAAAATGGGACACATGGTGTTCTTCCTCTTCTGATGATAAAGGATCATCCCATGTTGCCTTTAAATTTTGAACCTTCTTGTCCTTTTCTTTTGTTTTCTTCTTTTCTTCATTCTTTTTCTCTTCCTTCTTCTTCAAAAGGGGGCAATCATCCCTTATGTGTCCTTCCTCTTGGCAATTATAACATATTATTTTTCTCCTCCTACTTGAGCTTCTTGAGCTTTTCTTAGAATGAGATTTGTTAGTTGAATAATGTTTAAAGGGTTTTCTCATTTTTCTTACCATGTATGCCTCTTCATCACTATCCATGGATGCACTTGATACTTCTGAATTGGATGATGAGACCTTCTTCTTCTCACCCTTTCCCTTGTTTTCCACAAGTTCTACTCCTCTTGGTTTGTAGACTTCTCCATCCAATCACCAATCCGTGTTTCATGGAGCTCCATGGTTGAGAAAAATTCATCTAGAGAGCTTTTATCTAGATCATTGGATATGTAGTATGAGTTCACCATTGAGATCTAATTTGTGGTTCTTGGGAAGACATTGATGGCTTTAATCAAGATGTGTCTCAATTTGCTCACTTACACTTGCCAGTCCATTTAAAATTTCCTTAATTCTAGAATGTAAGCTAGATACCTTCTCTCCTTTGTCAAGCTTGATGTTATTGAGTTGAGATCGGAGAAGGTCTCTCTTTGCCAATTTTACTTCCGATGTGCCTTTATGAAGCTCTACTAGCTTATCCCATATATCCTTGGCACTTATGTAGCTTCCAATCCTTGTTATTTGTTGTTGAGGAAGCACACTTAGAAGATAATGTAAGGCCTTTGAATTTGCTAGGTGATCATCCTTTTGTTACTTGCTCCACCTTATCTTTTCCAGTATCTTATTCTCTTGATCCTTAGGCACTTCAAAACATTTTCCATAATTAACATTATATCAAAATTAGTGTCGAAGAATACCTCCATCCTTTTCTTCCACCAAGAAAATTCTCATTCAAATTTGGATGATTGGATGTGCAAGACAACCATTTTGATGAAATTGCTTTTCTAGGTAGTTAGTCCGTTGAAGGCGACCTTGCGCTCTGATACCACTTGTTGGTGATCGTAGGCTCAACTAGAGGGGGGTGAATAGCTTCTCACCCAATTCTCTTTGTTCTTCCTACATGGTTAGTTGTACTAGTGGAAATGCAAACTACAATTAGAAACAATGCTAACACTTAACCTCTTATGTGGTTCGGAGATTGCTTGCTCTTACTCCACGGCGTTTCCTTGAGGTTGACGACCCCTTAATCCTTCGGTAGATTAGTCCTTGGCAATCTCCGACTAGATCTTTCTCCTTCTCGGTGGAGAACAACCTCTCACAAATCTCTCTTCCTCTTTACAAGATGACAATTTGGTTAAAAGGAAGAGAATGAACTTGAAAGCCTTGAGCACTTAATCAAAAAGGTTTCTCACTAAAGAGATAACCCTTCACAAGTCTCAAGCTACCCTTTAAATAGAGGAGAGAGTTGTTAACAAAATAGCTCAGCTCCGACACCAGTCGACTGCTACCAAGCCCAGTTGACTGGTGCTCAACCAACGGCTAGCCAAACGACTAGTTTTCGAATAGACCAATCGACTGGCATTCAGACCAATCGACTAGTGTCCTACCAGTCGACTGACCCTTTTACACACTCACACTCATCCTGTTCAAAGTCGCCCTTTGAAGCTCTCTTCCTTTGTCTCTCATCCCTCGGATGCATCCGAGCCCTCAACTAGTCCCAATGTCATCCTTCGGTATGTCTTAAAGTTTGCTTCCCTCGGCTCCACTTCGTTGCTCCTTGTCCGACGGTCCCTCGGATGCGCCATCCTTCACCGACTTCACGGATCGAAGCATCAAGATGAGATTTCCCAATTGTGTGTTCGACCAAGCCCTGCATGACTCAAACACACATTAAACTAACATGAAATCCTAACTTAATCATATTGACACACCTATCAAAACTCATGATCTATCCAATCAAACTTGGGTCGATTGCACTAACACTCTCTTCTATAAAGAGGACTTTAGATACTAGAATAGCCGCATGGAAGTTCACCTGAAAACTCAACTGGACATATGGATCATCATCCAAGCCGACCTCGAGATTCCAAGGAACGCACAAGGTGAGCTCCAGAGATTCAATGAATGGCACGCAGCTTTGAAGAAAAAGATAGAAGTTGACGCCAAGGCGACCTAAACTCTTCAGTGTGGTCTCACCAAAGAGGAACTCAACCACATCAGCCCCTTCAATAGTGCAAAGGAACTATAGAATAAATTGATCGAGACAAAGGGACCTCCGACATGAAGATTAGCAAGCGTGACTTGCAACTAAACAACTTGTACAACATGAAGATACAAGAAGGTGAGACTGTGGCACAACTACACACTCGAATCCAGGAGCTGATGAATGACCTTTATGTAATCGGCCACAAGGTAGAGAATCGCGATCTAGTAAGGTATGCACTAAACTCATTTCCAAGGAACACCTTATGAGCATCCATGGTGGATGCGTACAAGGTTTTTAAGGATCTTGCTTCAATTAAATTAGATGATCTTTCCTCTGAATTCAAATTGCATGAACAAACAAATGTTACACTAGTCGAGAGAGGTATTGCTTTGGTTGCTGGTAAAGTAAAGAAGAAAAAGTTGCAACCTGAACCTAAGTTTGACTCTGACTCAGAGTCTGACGCTGAAGACATGGATTATGTTGGCGTCGGAAGCACCAGATCGAACCTAGTTTTGATAATGGCAAAAGGATCAAAGTTAAGTTTATGTGGTGATCCAATGGATTTACTAAATGTGCAGGAAAGTTCTAGTTAACCTAGGCACGAAGTCTTGACCAACAGGGTTGAGCACGAAGTCCCGGTCGAGGATTGGGCACAAAGTCCTAGTCGAGGGTTGGGCACTGAAGACCTGACCGAGGGTTGGGCACTGAAGACCTGACCGAGGGTTGGGCACTTAAGACCTGACCGAGGGTTGGGCACGAAGACATGGTTTAAGGAATTGGGCATGAAGTCTTAGTCGGAGACTGGGCACAAAGACCTAATCCGGAAGATTGGGCAGAAGACTTAACTGAGCGAGGACTACGGACAGAAGTAGAGATGGGTCGAGGTATGGACGTCTCGAGATCCGAGAGTTTCGGAGATCGAGCAAAAGTCCAACTGGAGGAGCCGGTTAGCAAAAGGTAACTTCTCCAGAGTGGAGTAGGTGATGACGCATTCCCCGGAAGAGGGAACAGTAGGTGTCGGTTCGACCTAGGATTTCATTTGAAATCCAAAGTCAGAACCAGACTGCTCTAGCTATCATTCATGCATACATTTACTATACTATTATTGTGTTCTTGGACTAACCTTGATTGCAGGCTAAAGGAACCAGCTGTTGCGATCAGGGGGGCCTGAGAGGGCTCTGGCGCCCGAGAACCCAGGCGCCTAAGAGGACTCAGGTGCCCTAGAGGGTTTTTCTCAGCTGTTGGTGAAGCTGAGTTGGTGATCGCTAGTTGGATGTACCACGTCAGCTCCAAGGCACCCCAGTGCTCTCAAGCGCCCCAGTGCTCCAAGGCGCCCAAGTAAAGGATAAAGTTTGGTCGAGCCTGAGGATAACGACGCAGCTGAAACGGTGATGTGGAGGGCACCCCTATAGCCTCTCGGGCCCCCGAGTTCAAGTCTAAAAGGGGTTTCACCCCCTTGCTTCCAGACATCAATTCAAGCTCTCAAAATATCAACGATAAAACTTCCGTGCTCAAGTTCTCCACTCCCAAGAATTTCAAGATCGATGACACGCCACTTCTACAATGAAATTCTTTCTTTAAGTGTCGTCGGTATAATTTCATTTCTATACTTAATCATTTTTCTTGTGCTCCATTTACGAATTATAGTATTGCCTAACGAAAACGGTCAAGGACCGTGGGCCTTGGAGTAGGAGCTGTTACAGACTCTGAACCAAGTAAAAACAAAGTGTTAGCTTTGCTTTGACTTGGTTATTTCCACTATGTTAAATCTGATTTATGTCCGAAAAAATTGTTATCGATATTCACCCTTCCCCCCCCCCCCCTCTATCGATCACATCGATCCCACAGATTAATCATAACTAGTTAATCTAGTTTGAAGGATGTACAAAAAGATCAAGGTTTAGAGAAAGAAGAAACCAGTTAAGTTAAATGATGATCTGACTGAATCAAGTACGAGCTAGAAGAACAAGACGAAGATCACCTGTTATGGGTGCAATAAGAATGATCACTTCAAATCGGAGTGCCCCAACTTGAAGGAAGCGAATAAGCAATGAAGAAAGAAGGCGCTTTAAGCTACTTGGGACTAGTCTTCCTCGGAAGAGTCAAACGAAGAAGAACTGCCCCACTCGAACCTTCTTGCGCTGTCGGCATTAAATGAACTCAACACCGAGTCTGAGTCAGAAGCAAAGCCAAATCAAAGCAACAAAACCGGAATAATCTCCTTGTAGGAAAAAGGTTGACTCACTGTAAGTGGTTACTCTAAACTTGAACTATATAACATCATTTCTTATCTATCTTGTAAGTTGGCTAAATCCAACGTCCGGGTCAAGTCACTCCAAAAGGAGGTAAAAGCCCTTAAGGAGGAGGCTAACTCAAGCTCCCTAACTAAGACCGTTCAGGAAGAAACCTCTACTCAAGTCCAACAACTTGAGGAAGAGAATTCCTCCCTGAAAACTTAATTCAAGGAACTTAGAGTAACCCTAGAGTGGTTCACTTTGGGTTCCAAAAATCTTGACATGATTCTTGGAAAATAAAAGGTCGTTCTTAAACGATCTGGACTTGGATACAGAACTAACTCACGATATAGATCTTATTTCTCAATTATGAACCGAAATAGCACCTGAGTCCAAGCATGGGTCCCCAAACTTTGCTTAACAAATCAAGCAGGATCAAACCACTATTGGATCCCCAAGGATCAAATATATTACCTGGATAGTCCATATCGAGGCTTCAGTCCGGGGGCCCAATAAAAAACCCATTTATATTATTAGATAAATTCTTTAAATGCTTGAAAAAATTGTTTGAATACTTGTTTATTTATTTTTCTGTAAATTGTCATGCTTAGGACTAGAAATGGTTAGATAAGGACTAGACACGATTGAAACTTACACAACCTAGTATTAGGGTGAGGCAAGCTGATAGTACATTAGGAAAGCTTGTCTAAGGAGCCAGGTACGGTAAAGAGTATCCTAATTGGTTTGTTTTAGCCCGGTGCAACTAGCCAATGCTATCTTACGACATCCTTGACTAGTTAGATCAAGGTTTCTCAATGAGTAAATTGAAAATATAAGTTCTTTAAAAGGTTTTATCTAGGAAAGGGTCATTATTCCGATACTCAAGAAGACTCCTGTGCCTCGAAAGTCAATTATTAAAATTTATTTTTAAGTTACTACTTGTTAAACATGAATATAACTCAAGGTTCACTCAAATCTTAGAAATCACTTAAAATCAAAGATAAAACTTTTATACATCTTACAAAACAGATAAAATTTCCTTGTTTTATCACTTAGAAATGGGTGAGATGTTTAAGATCTAAAAGAATTAGTTTAACCCAACCGACATAACAAACCTAATTAATTTAACCTTTTATTTATCAAACCTAATTTAAAATTTTACACTTTTCAAAACAAACTTAACTTAACACAATTTTTTTTCAAACTTAACTCAATTTTTTTCAGACTTAATAATAAAATTTTCACACTTAATAAAATTTTTAAACTTAATAAATATTTTCAACTTAAATTATTTTTTTACTTAATAAATTTTCAAACTTAACCCAACTTTTTCAAACATAATAAATGTTAGATCGTGACCGTGAAGCTGGAGGGGGGGTGAATAGTTTTTCTTCGATCCTCTACCTATGACGTTAGCAATCGCAAGCCGAATAACAAATAAACAAACTAAAACAATACTAACGCCAACCTTTTACGTGGTTCGGAGATGACGCTCCTACTCCACGACTGTCCATAAGGTGGACGATCCCTTGATCCTTCGGTGGATCACTCCCCGGATGCCCTCCGGCTAGCTCGTGTAGCTCCTTGTGGGTGGAGAAACCTCGCCACAATCCTGGACACACTTCTGAGCAACTGAGACTACTAATGAGCTCTAACCAAGCTCATTTCGTTAAGAGCTCTCAGCCAAAATTGAGCCCCTTTAAATAGGTCTCTTGGCTGAAAATCCCGCTACCAGTCGACTGGTCTATTACCAGTCGATTGATCCCACTCAAATTCGACCGTTATAAGCCCAATGTTCGAATTCCAGCCACACCAGTCGACTTCTCCAGGGGCAGTTGACTGGCCACCAGTCAACTGGTCCATTACTAGTCGACTGATATTTCTGTGAGTTCGAGTTCCCCTGCTGGCAGTCGACTGATCCATTCCTAGTTGACTGCCCAACTTACAAATTCACTCTCCCTCACTCCGAAGATCCTCCTTCACGTATGCCTTCAAGTCCACTCCCTTGGCTTGCCCCTTGAAGTCCTCTTCCACCGTCTATCATCCCTCGAATGTGCACGCAAGCCATCGGATGAGCACGCAAGCCCTCGGCTTACCTCCATGCCACCCTTCATGTGTGCCCTTTGAAGTCCACTTCCTGGCTTGCCCTTGGAGTCCTCTTCCCTCGGCTCTCATCCCTTGGATGCGTACTCCATGTGTGACTTACCAAGCCCTGCAAACTCAATCACACATATCAAATTATAATGATAAACCTAACTTAAACCTTTTGCCCAAATATCAAAACACATGGTTACTCCGGACCATAGATTGTCCCCAACAATAAATATTTTCAATTTAACTTATTTTTTCACTTAATAAATTTTCAAATTTAACTCATTTTTAACATAATAAAATTTTTTAAACTTCATAAAATTTTCAAACTTAATTCAATTTAAACTTAATAAAAACTTAACTTTAACAAACTTATTTTTTTAACTTAACTTAATTTTTTTTTACTTAATAAAATTTTCAAACTTAACTTAATCTTTTTTTAACTTAATAAAATTTTTAAACTTAACTTAATTTTAACAAACTTAATAAATTTTCAAAATTAACTTAATTAATAAAATTTTCAAACTTAACTTAACCTTTTTTTAAAGAAATTAATTTTTCATCCAGCTAATCAGATCAAATTGATTACATTGAAATCTGTCTCACAAATACAACCATAGGCATAACATGATTGATATTTTAAACCGGGTGTGATAGACTAGGCAGTGAAATTCAATCAATCTATCCTTATACTTCTACAGATATGAATCCAAATTAGGGCACTTTATGTGTAGGAACATAAAGGTTTAGACCAATGGATGTTGGATAGTGGGTTCTCTAGACATATGACTAGAGACAAATTGAAATTCACCAAAATCAAATATAAGAATTTAGGTTCAGTTGCATTTGGCAACAATGCTACACGTAAGGTAATTGGTTTAGGTAATATTAAACTAAAGTCTGACTTTACTATTAAAAAAGTATTATTGGTTGATTAGTTTTATGTTTAACTTGCTTAGTATTAGTCAGCTTTGTGATATTGGTTATGTAGTTATTTTTTCCAATCTAGACTGCTTGATTAGGAATATAAGAGACCCAGAAATAACTCTTATGGGAATTAGAAAAAATAATATTTTTGATATTAACCTACCCTCTTCAACTAAATGCTTTTTATCCTAACATGAAGAAACTAAATTGTGGCATAGAAGACTATGTCATACCCACGTAAAATTGATTTCAAAACTAAGTCATAATGGACTAGTTAAGGGTATACCTAAACATAGAAATTTTGAAAACTCAATTTGTAATTCGTGTCAACAAGGTAAACAAATCAAGTCAACTCACAAACCTACCCAATCAGATCTAACTAAATTCACACTTGAGCTCCTACACCTAGACCTATTTAATTTTCATGGAGCCAAGTTACTAAGTGAAAATTGATACTGCTTAGTGATAATTAATGATTATTCTAAATTCACCTGGGTAAATTATTAAAAACTAAAGATGAAACTTTTGAAACCTTTAACACTTTATGTGGAGTAATTGAAAATGAAAAAGACACTAAAATTAAAATAATAAGAAGTGACCATGGGGGAGAATTTAAAAATCTACGGTTTAATAATTCTACAAAATAAATGGTTATATACATGAATTTTCTTACCCTAGACCCCCCCCCCCACCAACAAAATGGTATAGTTGAAGGAAAAAATAGGACCCTTCAAGAAGTTGTTAGAACTATGCTTAATGAATATAACCTATCAAATTAATTTTGGGTAGAAGCAATAAATACAACCTCTTATATCCAAAATAGAGCCCTAATAAATAAAAGACATAATAAAACACCCTGTGATATATATTATCACAAACTACCTAATCTATACTACTTACAAGTTTTTGGGTGTAAAGTGCATATCTTAAGCACTAAGGACTACTTAAGCAAATTTCAATCTAAACCAACACTTGAAATCTCTATAAGGTATTCAACCACAAGTAGGGCATATAGGGTCTATAACAACATACCCTTAAAATTGAGGAAACCATAAATGTAATATTTGATAAAGAAATGGTACCTAACCTAACCAATCCACTTAACCAACACACCCAACTTACCTAACCTAACCAACTCAAACCAACACTTAGAAGATATAGAATCAATACTTGAATTTAGCTTAAACCAACCAGATGAACCAATTACTAAACCAATTGAACCATCATCTATGATAAGGGCAAATCACCCAACTGACCAAATTTTGGGTGACCAAACTTTAGGTGTTAGAACTAGATCATCCTATAAAAACCTAAGTCAGATTGCCTTAATTTCTAAGATTGAACCTAAGTCAATAAAAGAAGTCTTACCTGACCTAGACTGGATTATAGCCATGCAGGAAGAACTAGCCCAATCTAAGAGAAACCAAGTCTGAGACGTAGTACCAAAACCATTGCAATTTTAGTGTGAATTTCCTTTGAGTTGCAGTATTCAAGTAATCTTGGTTATAGAAACTTATGCTTTAACATCTTAAGCAAACATCTCTAAGGAGATGTGGATCCGGGATGATTGATATAAGTCAAAGTATCTGAAAGTATTCGAATAGTCCACGGAGGATTCATCACTGCTCCTTGAGCAAGGAGATGTATACCCTGTGGTCGTTTATCAAGATTGTTACTCAAAATTTTAGCGAAAGAATTACATGTCAAGAGTATGGTACTCTTGGACATATGTCTAAGTAACTTGAATCCACAAGACAAGGAAGTTAGACTTGGGCAATGTATGACATAGTTAGTCAAGTGGAGACTGACACATAGACCATGTCCTGAACTAAGTGGGTATAAGATGGTGAAAGGAACAAAGCATGATTCATTGCAACTTCTAAGGGTTTAGAAAGTGATTCTGAGATCAACCGTTATTTTGCGGTCAATTAAGGGTTATGATGTACAATTAGGTGTCACTCATGATCTATTCGTAATTAATAGTTAGTTAATTTCTAATGATCAACATAACCGGTAACCTATTGGGTCACATGCACTACAAGTTTATCCGAAAGACTTAAAACGAATTTGAGAATTTGATTCTCAAATCAAGAGAGATTGAGTCTGGTTAAACCAGATGAAGAGCAAATATGATAGATATTTTATTGGAATGAAAGCATGGATGAGCCATGTCTTTTGAAGACGAAATGAACCAAATTGGTTGGGTTCTTAATAGAAGAGGTTAAATTGTTGAACCAAATGGTTTGGTTTTAAACCAACTTGGTTTGGTCATAACCAAACTTAAGTTAAATGGTTTGGGTTAGTGGGCTAGTTGATTGGATCCAAACCCAATAAGAAGAGAGCTATATAAGATAGCTTGGAGAGAAATTAACCCAATAGGATTAAAACCTTAATCTTCTACCCCTTCTCTCTTCCTAGCGCCACCGCACCCAACCCAAGCCACCCGACGCTGCCCGATCATTGGAGCTCTAGCAACAACCGACCTCCTCGGGTAGCAGCCACCTTCATCAGGTGCAAGGTTTAGCCCGCATTGGGCGTCGGAGTCATAGCTCAACAACGAAGAGCAGCGGCCAGCTGCTGTCCACCTCGAACAGCTCTAGTGAAGAGTGATCTTGCCATCCGTCACCTTCTTCCAGCCATCTGACGACCACCATAAAAGAGAATAAATATAATATTTGACAGCGTCAAAAATTATTAGATATTTTCCTTATTAATCTGTTAATTGACAGTTTCTTTATGAATCTGTTAATCAACAGATTCGTTATTAATTTTTCATTTAACTAAGCATCCTAAGACCTCTATAAATTGTATATCTCATGGACAGGTTTTTTCAATTAATTAAGAAAGTTATTTTGTTACCTCTTCTCTTCTCTCTCTATCTCTCTCTACTTCTCTTATTTTATCATGGTATCAGAGTGATAGCTCTTCTTACCTTATGCGCTGCTTCTTCTTATACGACGACTTTCTTCTTCTTCATGTGGCACTTGATTGTTGGTGCAAGATGCATCAGTGATGTCCTCCTCTAAGTGTTTCAATGTTTGACAATATGCTTAAGTTAGTGATACATTGAACAAGGGAAGGGTTAGTGAAGAAAAGAGTACCAGAGTGAACCAAAGTCCTAGTTAACCTAGGCACTAAGTCTTAGACAAGGGTTGGGCACCGAAGACCTGGTTCGAGGAATTGGGCACTAAGTCCTGGTTAGTGGAATTGGGCACTAAAACCTGGTGAGTGAAGCTAGGAAAAAGTCCTGATGAGTGAAATTAGGCACTAAGTCATGGACCTAGGGTTTGGGCATGAAGTCTTGGTCCGAGGGATTGAGCAACTTAGCTGAGCGATGACTAAGGACAGAAGTAGAGACGGGTCGAGGTTCAGACGTCTCGAGATCCGAGAGTATCGAAGGCTAAACAAAAGTCCACCCAAATGGACTGGGTGGCAATCGTCTCCTGAGAGGAGTAGGTGAAAGGTGTTGGGTATGGCTTGGCGGGTTTCCCAAGCGAATACTTAGTTGATCCAAGAAACCTCTCCACTCCTACGGATTAAAATTTTAACCCGAATGGTGAGCCGTTTCCCATCAACTGTCTCATGCCGTATTGAACGATTCAAATCACAACTCGGCCAATTAACAAAATCGACTTTGTGATTTGCTCGACCATTCGACCACGGAAAAGGCGTCGAGTTGATCACCGACTTTTGTGTTTATGGTCGACGTCCAGTTAAGAATTCATTAAATATATTTTGCAAGCAGAACATGAAATTCTTACACATAAAATGACGAGACATATCCACACAATACATGCACAACATAAGGATATACAAAGGAGCTTATGGAAAGTTATACCTCTCCGATCACCTCGCGGTCTTCTACCTTATGACCCTCCCTTCATGGACATCGTGTGGGCGACGATCTACCGTGATCTGAGATCACCAAGAACTCCCACCAAACTGCTTCTTCAATCCGGCCGCAAACCCTAAACCCTAGGGTTTGCGCCGCCGGCACCTCCTCCCCTCTCTTTAAGCCGCCATCAGCCGGAGCTGGCTCCAAGCCCTCCGAATCAGCGGTGCACCTTCAGAGGAAGATGAAGAAGAAGAAGAAGACAAAGGACAGCCCTCTTCCCAGCCATAAAACCTCTCAATACCCCTTCTACTTCCTTCTTGCGCCGCCTTCTTCACCTCGTCGGTGCCTCCTCAGCCTTTCCCGAGCCTTAAACAAGGTAGGAGAGATCTCTACCTTGATCCTTTGAGTCTTGGTCGAAGCTTGGTTGAGGAGGTATCAAGGAAACCGAAGGGAGATCCCTTCTCCTAGTCGGCGCCAAGAGAAGAAGAGAGAAGGAGAGGGGAAGGGTTTTTCCTAGGCTCTTAGGTTTGATCAATCAGTTTGGTTTCTTGATCTTATAGGGTATATATAGGGCTAAGGCAGGGACCAAGAGGAGGAGTTGGTTCTTGGTCCACTAATGGATCCAAACCTGATCCATTAATTAGGATCCATTCCACTAAAGGATCCTAATTGAACTCACCTCACCAACCCCCATATTTTTATATGGGCTCCACATATTATGAGTCATCCATCCCCTCGTGTTTAAGATCGCGCATGCCTGTTAATTAATTAAATTACTGACAATTTAACTTAATTAACTTCTGGATCCTTGATTAGTACCACTCAACCTTTTTTAGCGTGCCGGATCAAATCCACCTGCAGGGTTTAGCACGGTGAACCTTTTGAGCTCATCAAGGGGGCATCATCATCTTAACTCTCCAGGACACGAATTCTGTCAATAATTATCAGCACATCATATTACTAATATTATTTCCCAACGTATTGGGTCTATTGATCTAGCAGAATAGATCTCGCCCTTTGATAAATCAAAGAAATAATAAATAATAATATATGTCCAATATTATTTTGGGATTAAGGGATCGTTCTCCATAATAACAACTGAGGTCCTATCCAATTTATTTAGTCAGTACAAAATTGGATAACCTCGGGTTTCGGTCCTACTCAATGCACTCATAGCACACTAGTGTAGTCCTATGGTCAAGACCAACCACACCTGACTACACTACAACCTTCCCGATGGTTTGTCCATTTCCATCTAGGTTGTGAGCCTCTATTTATGCTAAGTAAGGCACCAATAACATGATCTTCCGTGTGACACCACACACCATGTTATCTACAATGCTAAACAATGGGACTTCATGTATGTACTATTATAAACAAACACCTAGTGTAGTGTGATTCTCTTTTCATAAAAGATATTCATATAAGAAAAGTCATGTCTTTTAGTATACACATCCAACAATCTCCCACTTATACTTAAAGACTTTGCTGTTCTCCTACTGTCATACATCTGACTCTCATTCCCTCCACATGCCTGTCAAAAGCTCTAGATGGAAGAGCTTTTGTGAAGGGGTCTGCCAGGTTATCCTCCGATGCAATCATGGAGACAACTACTTCTCCTCGCTTTACGATTTCTCGTATCAGGTGGTACTTGCGCTCTATGTGTTTACTCACTTTATGGGCTCGTGGTTCCTTCGAGCTTGCAACCGCATCGTTGTTATCACAAAAGACTGTGACTGTTCTGGGCAAACCAGGAATCACATCCAAGTCCATCATGAAGTTTCTGAGTCATACAGCTTCCTTGGCTGCCTCTGAGGCTGCCACATACTCAGCTTCCATGGTGGAGTCTGCCACGCACTTCTGCTTGACACTCCTCCAGACAATGGCTCCACCTCCTAAAGTAAACACAAAACCTGAGGTAGACTTACGTTTGTCCCTATCTGACTGGAAATCTGAGTCCATATAACCCATAGGGATTAATTGGTTTGCCCAGTAAACCAGCATATAATCCCTAGTCCATCTCAGGTATTTCAATATATGTTTTACCATTGTTCAATGTCCCTGTCCAGGGTTACTCTGATATCTACTAACCATGCCCACGACAAAACAGATATTAGGTCTCGTGCATAACATAGCATACATGAGGCTTTCGACCGCTAAGCATAAGGAATAGCCTTCATCTCTTCTATCTCCTCTGATGTCTTCGGACACATCTCTTTGGAGAGAGGGACTCCACGTCTATAGGGCAAAAATCCTTTCTTGGAGTTTTCCATGCTAAAACGAGACAAGACTGTGTCAATATATGAAGCTTGGGATAGGCACAACATCCTTTTCTGGCGATCCCTTATGACCTTGATCCCAAGGATGTGTGCTGCTTCTCCTAAGTCCTTCATATCAAACTGCTTTGATAGCCAGACCCTTACGTCTGATAACACTTTGACATTGTTACCAATTAACAAAATGTCATCTACGTAAAGTACAAGAAACACCACGACGTTTCCGTCACATCTCTTATACACACACGACTCATCCGGACTTTGAGTAAACCTATATGATTGGATTACTTCGTCAAAACAGATGTTCCAAGATCTTGAAGCTTACTTCAACCCATAGATAGATCGATTAAGCTTACATACTAGATGCTCTTTACCTTTGGTAATGAAACCTTCTGGTTGTTGCATGTAGATGGTCTCGTCAAGACTCCCGTTAAGGAAGGCCGTCTTGACATCCATCTGCCAAACCTCATAATCCATATGAGCTGCTATAGATAAGAGAATCCGGATCGACTTGAGCATAGCTACTGGCAAAAAGGTTTCCTCATAATCGATACCCTCTTTCTGAGTGTACCCTTTCGCAACAAGCCTTGCCTTGAAGGTCTCAACCTTCCCGTATAATCCTCTCTTTCTTTTGTAGATCCACTTGCATCCAATGGCTTTTATACCATTGGGTGGTTCTACTAGCTCCCAGACATGGTTAGAATCCATTGATTCTATCTCGGATTTCATTGCCCTTTGCCAGAATCTGCATCTTTGTCTTGGAGGGCCTCGTCATAGCTCCAGGGATCTGGTTCCTGTTTTCCTGGGATCAAGTCCGAAGACTCTCCCAAAAACATGTACCTTTCAGGCTGTCTCACAACCCTCCCACTGCGACGAGGTACTACTGGTGTGTCCTGAGTGACACGTGGTGCAGTAACTTATGGTGTGTCCTCTTGTACACTTGGTCCTGAAGTTGGAATGTCCCCCCTTAACTCATCTAGCATCGGTCTACTCTTTGGTTTATGGCTCATCATATAGTCCTCTTCCAAGAATCTGACATTTGTGCTAACAATTACCTTCTGATCCTTAGGACTATAGAATAGACCACCCTTCGTTCCCTTGGGATATCCTACAAACAGACGTACCTCCGTACAAGATTCCAACTTATCAGTATCTCCTTTCAGCACGTGTGTTGGGCTACCCCAAATCCGAACATGTCTTACACTGGGCTTGCGCCCAGTCCACAGTTCTGAGGGAGTATAAGGTACTGACTTAGATGGAACCAAGTTCAATATGTACGCTGCTGTTTCCAGAGCATATCCCCAGAATGAATCAGGTAAGTCTGAATAGCTCATCATTGACCTAACCATTTCCATAAGTGTCATATTCCTTCTTTCTGCAACTCCATTCTACTGGGGTGTGCCGGGTGCAGTTAGCTGGGACTGGATCCTAGCTTCTGACAAGTAGCTCCTAAACTCCCCAGAGAGGTACTCGCCACCACGATCAGATCGTAGTGTCTTGATACTTTTACCTCGATGTTTCTCCACATCATCCTTGAATTCTTTGAACTTGTCAAAGCATTCAGACTTGCGGCGCATCAGGTAAATGTACCCATACCTTGAATAATCATCAACAAAAGTGACGAAATATTCAAAACCTCCTTTCGCCTGGATTGTCATAGGGCCACATACATCTGAATGAATCAGCTCTAACACTTCTTTGGCCCTATACCCCTTAGCCTTAAAAGGTCTCTTGGTCATCTTCCCTTCCAAGCAGGACTCACAGGTTGGGAGATCCTCCACCACAATGAACCCAAGGGTCCATCAGCTATCAACCTCTGAATCCTACTAAGGTTAATATGACCAAGCCTAAGGTGCCAAAGATATGTATGATTCATCTTAGAAGGCTCCTTTCTCTTATTTAAGTTAGACGATGAGCTATTTACTACAGTAAGTATCGTGGGAGGTTAGGTTCTAGAGTGTACATATTGCCTACCAACATACCCGAACAGATAATCTCCTGTTTCTCTTAATAACAACTTTATTATCAAAAGTAACAGAATATCCAAATTTAATGTCGATTTTAGCTCCAAGAACCTCAATCTGATTGAGATGAGCCATCATCTTTAGGACATACTCCCTAACGGGTGTCCCTTCAACCATAGTGGTTGACATCAGACTTTTCATCGCACTCTGCCTAGCAGCTCGATCTTGGTGCTCGAAGAGGTCTTTGAGGTTCAGCATCATGTCACTGGCAGTGGGCATGGCCTGATGCTGATGTTGCAGCACATTCGACATCGATGCCAGAATGTAACACCGCGTCATCTCATCTGCCTTTTCCACTTCCTATAACGCTCCCTCACCTCTTCACCAGAGTCTTCTCTAGGCTTTTCCGGACATTCTTCGAAGAGTACGAATTTGTACTCCTCAGCAGTGAGGACAATATCTAGGTTCCTCTTCCAGTCAATATAATTAGGGCCAGTAAGTTTATTGTCCTTAAGAATGGTTGCAAGTGGAGTAAAAGCCATTTATGAAAAACCTGAGAATTACAACATACACAACTTTAGAAATCGAAAACAAATTGATTCCTCAAACAATTAATTTTCGAATTTTACCAACACCCCTGTACACCGAGAAATTCGCATGCCACGATGGTGTGGATGTATACGAATCCCTACATTCGTCAAAAGAGGTTTTACCCATTGATCTTACCATCTTGTCAACCTAACTTTTTGACAAATAAGATCAACAGTTGGTTTCCTTCGGCTCTCGAGAATAACAGCAGTGACTCCAATGGGGAGGATACTGTTATTTGCATCTAAGTGTGCACCACTACACGACACCAAGAAAATTATTTCTGATTATGTGCCTTCCGATGGAGAAATCTACACGCTCTTCAATAATTTTCTATAGCCTTTTTCGACCCAGTGATCCGCAGAACAAGTCCATCCGATGGGGAGGAAGGCACTTAGAGCCGACGCGCAGACTTGTTCACATCACTTATCGAATTGTAATGGAAGCCGTGGGACCCTTAGGGTCCCTCTCCGACTTAGTAATTTATCTCGAGGAATTTTCTAACACTACCACACAACCAAGCACAGAACCAACATCATGAAATCAATCACAATGAAAAATACTAGATTTTCCAACTTTCATGGCCCCTTGGTCTCTCTTGTGCCTCCAGTCGTGCTGTCATTTCATCCACTCCTCCCTTCATTTTGCGCATGCTACCTTGAGGGTTCTCCGGGCCGAAATGAAGAGTTAATTATTTACATCATTGATCCTATACTCCACACGGGAGTGTACATGAATTCTAGATCAACTGTAAAATAAAAAACTCGGCTAAACATGTGTCGTATTTAATTACAAAATTAAATACCTAGCCTCGTCAACCCCGAGGATTAAATTATTACAAAAATTGCACACAATCACACAAACATTATTTTGGGCCATGAAGTTGGAATCTTGTGCCTACATTACAGAGTTAGCCTACACACATTCACGCATCAACAAAATAACATTGTATGAAAAATTGCAAAAATAACCAATCCTAAACACACAAAGCCGGAAACCTCAGCTCTAATACCAATTGTTGGGTATGGCTTGGCGGGTTTCCCAAGCGAATACTTAGTTGAACCAAGAAACCTCTCCACGCCTACGGATTAAAATTTTAACCCGAATAGCGAGCCGTTTCCCATCAACCGTCTCGTGTCGTATCGAACGATCCAAATCACAACTCGGCCAATTACCAAAATCGTCTTTGTGATTTGCTCGACCGTTCGACCGCGGAAAAGGCGTCGAGTTGATCGCCGACTTTTGTGTTTATGGTCGGCATCTAGTTAAGAATTCATTAAATATATTTTGCAAGCAGAACATGAAATTCTTACACATAAAATGACGAGACATATCTACACAACACATGCACAGCATAAGGATATACAAAGGAGCTTATGGAAAGTTATACCTCTCCGATCACCTTGCGATCTTCTACCTTATGACCCTCCCTTCGCAGACGTCGTGTGGGCGATGATCTACCACATCTGAGATCACCAAGAACTCCCACCAAACCGCTTCTTCAATCCGGCCGCAAACCCTAAACCCTAGGGTTTGCGCCGCCGGCATCTCCTCCCCTCTCTTTGCGCCGCCGTCTGCAGAGCTGGCTCCAAGCCCTCCGAATCAGCGGTGCACCTTCAGAGGAAGATGAAGAAGAAGAAGAAGACAAAGGACAACCCTCTTCTCAGCCACAAAACCTCTCAATACCCCTTCTACTTCCTTCTTGCACCGCCGCCGCAAGGCACCCTTGCGCCGCCTTCTTCACCTTGCTGGCGCTTCCTCAACCTTTCCCGAGCCTCAAACAAGGTAGGAGAGATCCCTACCTTGATCCTTGGAGTCTTGGCCGAATCTTAGTTGAGGAGGTATCAAGGAAACCGAAGGGAGATCCCTTCTCCTAGTCGGCGTCGAGAGAAGAAGAGAGAAGGAGAGGGGAAGGGTTTTTCCTAGGCTCTTAGGTTTGATCAATTGGTTTGGTTTCTTGATCTTATAGGGTATATATAGGGCTAAGGCAGGGACCAAGAGGAGGAGTTGGTTCTTGGCCCGCTAATGGATCCAAACCCGATCCATTAATTAGGATCCATTCCACTAAAGGATCCTAATTGAACTCACCTCACCAACCCTCATATTTTCATATGGGCTCCACATATTACGAGTCGTCCATCCCCCCGTGTTTAAGACCGCGCATGCCCATTAATTAATTAAATTACTGACAATTTAACTTAATTAACTTCTGGATCCTTGATTAGTACCACTCAACCTTTTTCAGCGTGCCGGATCAAATCCACCTGCAGGGTTTGGCACGGTGAACCTTTTGAGCTCATCAAGGGGGAATCATCATCCTGACTCTCCAGGACATGGATTCCGTCAATAATTATCAGCACATCATATTACTAATATTATTTCCCAACTTATCGGGTTTGTTGATCTAGCAGAATAGATCTCGCCCTTTGATAAATCAAAGAAATAATAAATAATAATATATGCCCAATATTATTTCAGGATTAAGGGATCGTCCTCCATAATAACAACTGAGGTCCTATCCAATTTATTTAGTTAGTACAAAATTGGATAACCTCGGGTTTCGGTCCTACTCAATGCACTCATAGCACACTAGTGTAGTCCTATGGTCAAGACCAACCACACCTGACTACATTACAACCTTCCCGATGGTTTGTCCATTTCTATCTAGGTTGTGAGCCTCTATTTATGCTAAGTAAGACACCAATAACATGATCTTCTGTGTGACACCACACACCATATTATCTACAATGTGAAGCAATAGGACTTCGTGTATGTACTATTATAAACAAACACCTAGTGTAGTGTGATTCTCTTTTCATAAAAGATATTCATATAAGAAAAGTCATGTCTTTTAGTATACACATCCAACAAAAGGTGCGTTCCCGGGGGTGGGAACTTGTGTCGGTTCGACCTAGGGTTTCGCGAAAATCCGAAGTCAGAACCATTTCGTTAAGGCTAAGATTGTATGTGTGTTTGCCTTGTATTTATGTATCTTGCAGGTACCTAAAAGTGAAGACAAAGCAGGCAAACAAGGCTGGAAAGAGGGCTCCTGGGCGCCCCCATCAGCCAGGGCGCCCTAATGGAACCAGACGCCTCATTGAAGGAGGCGCCTGTGTTCAATGAGGCGCCCTGTATGTCTAGGGCACCCTGGTCAAGAGCCTTATCGGCTGTTGCGAGTTCGGCACGGAGATAAGCCTTGACCAAGTTGTATGAGGCGCCCCCTTCAACACAGGCTCCCCAATGAAGACTATAAAAGGGTCTTCGACCCCTCAGCTCACACACAACTTCCAAGATTCATTCTGAGCTTTCTGACTGATGATAAAGCGCTAACGACGAGGCTCTGCAACCAAGGAAGCTCCGGGAGGAAGTGCGCGGCACTTCGGAGTTCCAGATCAGCCGAGTCTTCGACTCTTGTTGGTTTGAATTTATTTTCCGCGATTATTTTTATCTATCTTTGTGATTGTAATTGTGCACTGTAAGACGGGTTTCTCCGCCTCCAAAAAGTCCGGAAAGGAGACCATTTGTGGACAGGCGTTCCCATGCTTAGGCCTTGTATGTACTGACCCTAGGGGTTGGGAACCAAGTAAATCCTGTGTGCATTTTGTGTTGTCTTTATTTTCGTTCTTTCTATTTTCCGCTGCACTAACTCTGAGTCTAGAACGAAAGTCTATGAAAGACGAATTTCTACGAGAAGTTTTTACGGTCAATATTCACCCCCCTCTATCGACAGCACCTGTCCAACAAGTGGTATCAGAGCCAGACTGCTCTTCACCGGACTAACCGCCGACGGAGCAAAGATGCCAGGAGTTGAGGGGGAGCCCAGGGGTGAATCTGGTATAATTTTTTTATTATGGTCAATTTTAAATTTCATATCACATGTTTTAAGTGCAGGGAGAGAGAACACTATAAAAATCAGTGTCCTACTCGTAAGACTCGTTCTTCATCGACGGCAAAGGAAATACCAGCAGCAGGAGTCTGGAGGGACAAGAGCCACGTGCAGTGCTTCCAGTGTCAAAAGCACGGACACTACAAGAATAAGTGTCCGGCAAAGGTACGAAAAATTACATTCCAAAAAATTTACAAATTACTGCACAGTCATATGGTAATTTAGATAATTTTTTTGATAAATTAGAATTATTGCATAGTCAAATAAATATCTTGCATGTCACAACATGTAGATAAGTTTAAAATATCAGAAATTATCTGTTTAATCCTTAATGTCAATTCAATAATTTCTAGAATTAATTCTGATAATTTTAAGGATATTTCTAGAATTAATTATGATAATTTGAAGGATATTTCAGATATTAATTCTAATAATCTCATTGATAATTCTGAAATTAAATCTGAAAATGCTAATGATACTCCTGAAATTAACTCTGAAATTATTGAGGATAATTTTGAAATTCCTGAGATTAATCCTAAAAATATTAAAGATATTTCTGAGGATAAAGATGATTTCTCTAAAAATATTTTTGAGGATATTAAAGATGATGTTAAGGATAACATTGAAAATATTTCTGAAGATATTGTAGATGAAATTCTTTTAGATAATAATTTAATTAGTGTCTTGGATAATCCTGAAAATAATTATTATAAAAGATTAACTAGTGGCCCAAATTATTCCACCTACTATGAAGATATAGAAGGATGTGATTTTAATGATGAGGATGAGGAGGAAGATGAATTTTCTACAATTAAGGCTATAGTTAATAAAATTCACAAAAAGTCAAACAAATCAAAATTGTTAGAAAAATTTAAAAAATTAGATAAAGCAGAAATAGTAAATGAATCAAATATTTTCGAAATAATGAAAATAATCAAATTAAACCCACAACTTTTAACTAACCCAAAAATTTTGAAACATAAATCAAGTTAAATATTAAAAACCTTAATCTTTTTCCTTAATTCATCCTTAATTAATGTTTAACTTTAATTAATCTTTTTAACCTTAATTTTTAAATCATTCTAACACAATTAATCCTTAATTATTTCAAATTCAATTAATTCTTAACTAATTTAATTAACGTCAATTCAATTAATTCTTAATTAATTCAAATAATCCTTAATTAATTCAATTAATTCAATTAACCCTTAATTAACTTAATTCATATCCAATTAAATCTTGATTAACTTAATTAATTCTTAATTAATTTAACATCAATTAAATCTTAATAACTTAAACTCAAACTAAATAAAATCTTACCCAAACCACAATAATTAATTTAATAAAATTAAATATGTCAAAGTGGGTTAGCATGCATAACTGTCATGTCATGCATCTGCTATTTTTTTAAATATATGTCATGTCATTCATATTTAAATTTATGCATGACTTAGAACGGTTATAGGAAAAAGACTAGTTGAAACTTGAACAACCTAGTATTAGGTGGAGGTGAGATGATAGTACTAGCCGAAGCTACCGATCCAAAATCTAAGCTAGTTAGACCAAAATTTTTCAAGAAGTAATTTGAAAATGAATTTTCGATAAAAGGCTTTATCAAGGAAAGGGTTGTTGCTCCAATAAGGCTACGGCCAAAGAAGGCCTCTGTGCCTCGCCAAGACCTGGAAGCGATTACCGAAAATCAAATTCACTTTACTATTTGATAAATTTGAATCTAACACAAGTTTCGATTATATCTTAGATTTAACAATAAATTAAGAAAAATGATTCAAGCATCTCACAATACACTCATAAGGCAACTATGCTTGCTTGTACTGAGACATCTAAAATGGGTGAGATGTTAAGGACTAATAAATTGGAAATGCTTTTCAAAAATTATTTTCCAAAATTCTTAGAATATATTTTTCTAAAAATCTATTTTCAAATAGTGCTTTAACATAATAATATTTTTATGGATTTCATGCTTGTCTGAGTGCTTATATATTATACATTTTCAAAATTATATCTTTTTAAAATTGTTTGACCTACATAATTAGACACAAGCCTCTACGACCAACATTAAAGTCTCTTAAGGCACTTAGATAGAGTTAGAACGGTGTTGGACACAGGGGGAGTGTTTTACTCTTTTAAATTATTTTTTCAATCTTTCAAAAATGTGTTCCGAAAATTGTGCTTTAAACATCACTATCATTTCAAAATGTCTTTCGAAAACTGTGCTTTAATTACTATCACTTATGTTTTCGAAAAAGGTTTATGCTTTAAATTATCATAATTCTGAATTGTTTTTTTTCGAAAAGTGTCACCTTGAGAATTACCACACTCAAATATCGTTCATTCTGTTGATTTTGATAAACCTAAAGATACAGAGGAGGTCCACTTCATGATCTACAAGGACTCCTAGGATGTGTAAAATTTAGGGGGAGTCTAAATCAAAAGAATTTTTTTTGAATTTTTTTAAATTATTAGATAGTTCTTATTATTTGAATAAACCTTAAGACTCAGAGGAAAATCGCTTGTAGCCAACAAGCTTCCTAGGACTGGGTCAAGTTTAGGGTGTTGGAACTTGGATGGCTAGAGAGGGGAGTGAATATAGCCAGACACAAAAACTCACCCTTTGAAATTTTTCTGCACTTAAGTTAGCCGCAGCGGAAGCAATACAATTTTAACAGTAGAAACAGAAATGCAGTAACTGAAAAACAAACCACACAGTCGCTAAGACGAGGATGTACAAGGTTCGGGGATAACATGCCCCTACTCCTTGGCGTGCCCGTAAGGTGGGCAATCCCTTGATTGTCGGTAGATCAAGCCCCGGTAAACCCGGATAAGATAGAGCCTTTTTCTCGGTGGAGAAACCTCTCCACAGATCTCATGGATGATGGAACTTGAGTACAGGAGATCACACAAGAAGAAATGCTCACTCAGATCTCCCAAGGATGTAGTAGAACGCTTAAGCACAAAGCAACAGAGAGCTCGAACACAGCCCAGCCAAACTTCCCAAGTTTCTGTCTCATTCACCTCAGCTTCTCTGCTTCCAGCTTCGTCTCTTAAGCTCCTGCTCAACGTCGCCAGCTCCATCAGCTGACTCACACCCTAACCCACTGACCTCTCTGAGCACTCAGTCCACTAGACACTCCTCCAGCTGAGCCTCCGTCAGTTGCCAGTCGCGCCTTCGTCAGTTGCCAGTTGCGCTAGACGCCGTTGAGACCTGAAAACACAATAGATCCAAACCTTCTCCATGGAAAGTCCTCCATTGACCCTCCTTGAGTATTTGAATCCTCTTGTATCACCTGCACACTCTAACAGATGCTTAGCAATGCATATCAAAACATATCAGCAGTGTATCAGAGAATCGACAGTGAAAACAGATGTGTTCAGACGCGATCAGAGCGTCTGACAGTGCATTTTGAATTAAAGTGATCAGTCACCGGACTGATCAGAGAGCCTCCTGATCGGTCACCAGGACTGATCAGGGTGGGTTCAGACCAATTAGGCTCCATCCTGATCAGTCCCCAACGCTCAATTAGAAATCGCGATTTCTCTAGGACTCTCCGGGACCGATCACCAGACCGATCCCAGGTTGTGGATCGGGTCACCAGTCTGATCCACCCCTTTACAGGGTGATTTCTTAGCTTCACAGTCCAACCCTCCTGATCGGTCACCAGACCGATCAGGGCATGCTCAGACCGATCAGGATCTGTCCTGATCGGTCATAGTGAGGAACTCGCGACACTTGATCGTTCACCAGAACGATCCGAATAGTAAACCTGATTGGTCACCAAACCGATCAGGAGTCGATCAGTAAGGTTTGCCAAAGTCACCGTATGTTCCCTGATCGATCACCAGACCGATCAGACATCGCTGGATCGGTCACCAGACTGATCCACGAGGGAACTCCATGCCAACTTCCCTGATCGGTCACCAGACCGATCCAGGCAAGGCCAAACCCACTCTAAGTCACGAGAACAAGCCTCCAGCCCTTCTCTGACTCGTTCTTAGTCCCCCGGACCAAGACTCTGTGCCCAGTCTCACTCACTGGGACTTCAACCTAGCTTCCCAAGCTAGGACCTGGCTTCACTCACTAGGATTTCATCACCTAGCCCTCCAAGCTAGGACTTTTTACCTAGCCCTCCAAGCTAGGACTTTTCACCTAACCCTCCAAGTTGGGACTTTTCACCTAACCCTCCAAGTTAGGACTTTTCACCTAGCCCTCCAAGCTAGGACTTTTCATCCAACCCTCCAAGTTGGGACTTTTCACCTAACCCTCCAAGTTAGGATTTTTCACCTAGCCCTCCAAGTTAGGATTTCGTGCCCAGTCCGCGACTAGGACTTAATCCCCATGTGTTTAACCAGACTTAAATCAAAACAAAAATCGGTGTCAACACCAAAATAACAATCAGGGTTAGACTGCATCAACATAGGGGAGGTCAAATTAAAATAACTATTGAACATTTTCAAAATATTTTTTCATGCACTATATTTCCAAAATCTTTTTGAAAACATAAGTAAGTGTTTCTTTGAAAATACTATCATTTTGTTTATATATACAGCATCACTTTCAAAAATTATTTTTAGCTTATCAATTTTTTTGGGAAATAATACTTAATTGAATTTGGAAGAATTTCCAGACACTTAGGGAAATATCCTTGTAGTTAACGAGGTTTCTAGGATTGTGTCAGACTGGAAAAGAAACCAAGTCAAGTAAAGTATTATGTTTTCAAAATAATATTTTCGTAATATGTACAAAATGACTTTTAAAAATACTTATATGTTTCAAAAATGTATGATATCTTTTAAAAGTACTTATATGTTTCAAAAATACATAATATCTTTTAAAAGTACTTATACTTTTCAAAAATGCATAATGTCTTTTAAAACTACTTATATGTTTAAAAATGCATAATAGTTTTCAAAAGTGTTAATAGTTTTCAAAAAGGACAAATATTTCTCAAAGTACAGATTGTTTCAAAGTACATATTTGCAAAATGTAGATCCTTCAAAGTACAAACTTTTCAAAGAAAAATTATCTTTCAAAGTACAAGTTTTTGCACAATATTTTTCAAAGTATTCTTTTAAAGTGTAAAAATCTCTAAGTGAAATATTGTTGAAAAGTGCGTATTTTTCTAAGAAACAAATCTTTTATGCAATCCCTTTTGAAAATCTCTCTCAATTAAAATGTTTCTAAGGAAATATTTTTTAAGTGAAAATTTTCTGAGTTCAAAACGTTTGGTGAAAGTTCAAAATATTTTTTCGATTTGCACAATACTTTTCAAAGTGTAACTTTTTTTGGTGCAATTTAAGTAAAATTAATTTTCTATTGGTACAATTGTATTTTTTTCTAGCTTGTTGTTTCAAAGATTGATGCAAAGGGTTTCGAAAGGCTTTTTTTTATTGTTGGTGCAAATGTTTCTGTCATGTTTTTTTACTGTATGACAAAGGGGGAGAGTGAGAGCTTAAGTTAGGAAATTTTTTTTTCTTCTCAAAGGATCAAATGAAATCAAAATGTTTTTTTAAAAAGGGAGAGAGTGAGCTTAAGTTAGAAATTTTTTCTCCCAAAGAATAAAGAGCTTTCCCAAAGAATCAAAACTTATTTTCAAAACTTAGATCTTTTTTCAAGGATTATGATTTAGCCCTTTCAACCAATCTAACTTAAGATATTGTCAAACATTAAAAAGGGGGAGATTGTTGGTGCAAAATGCATCAGTGATGTCCTCCTCTAAGTGTTTCAATGTTTGACAATATGCTTAAGTCAGTGATACATTGAACAAGGGAAGGATGAGTCAAGAAAAGAGTACTAGAGTGAACCAAAGTCCTAGATAACCTAGGCACTAAGTCCTGGCCGAGGGTTGGGCACCGAAGACCTGGTTTGAGGAATTGGGCACTAAGTCCTGGTTCGTGGAATTGGGCGCTAAGTCCTGGTTCGTGGAATTGGACACTAAGACCTGGTGAGTGAAGCTGGGAAAAAGTCCTGATGAGTGAAGTTAGGCACTAAGTCCTGACCTAGGGTTTGGGCACGAAGTCTTGGTCTGAGGGATTGAACAACTTAGCTGAGCGATGACTATGGATAGAAGTAGAGACGGGTCGAGGTTTGGACGTCTCGAGATCCGAGAGTATCGAAGGCTAAGCAAAAGTCCACCCAAATGGACTAGGTGGCAACCGTCTCCTGAGAGGAGTAGGTGAAAGGCGCGTTCCCGGGGGTGGGAACTTGAGTCGGTTTGACCTAGGGTTTCGCAAAAATCTGAAGTCAGAACCATTTCGTTAAGGTTAAGATTGTATGTGTGTTTGCCTTGTATTTATGTATCTTGCAGGTACCTAAAAGTGAAGACAAAACAGGCAAACAAGGCTGGAAAGAGTGCTCCTGGGCGCCCCCATCAGCCAGGGCGCCCTAATGGAACCAGGCGCCTCATTGAAGGAGGCGCCTATGTTCAATGAGGTGCCCTGTATGTCTAGGGCACCCTTGTCAAGAGCCTTATCGGTGCTGCGAGTTCGGCACGGAGATAAGTCTTGACCAAGCTGTATGAGGCGCCCCATTCAACACAGGCGCCCCAATGAAGACTATAAAAGGGGCTTCGACCCCTCAGCTCACACATAACTTCCAAGATTCATTCTGAGCTTTCTGATTGACGACAAAGCGCTAACGACGAGGCTCTGCAACCAAGGAAGCTCTGGGAGGAAGTGCGCGACACTTCGGAGTTCCAGATTGGCCGAGTCTTCGACTCTTGTTGGTTTGAATTTATTTTCCGCAATTATTTTTATCTATCTTTGTGATTGTAATTGTGCACTGTAAGATGGGTTTCTTCTCCTTTGGAAAGTCCGGAAAAGAGACCATTAGTGGACGGGCATTCCTGTGCTTAGGCCTTGGATGTACTGACCCTGGGGGTTGGGAACCAAGTAAATCCCGTGTGCATTTTGTGTTGTCATTATTTTCGTTCTTTCTATTTTCCGCTGTACTAACTCTGAGTCTAGAATGAAAGTCTATGAAAGACAAATTTCAGCGAGAAGTTTTTACGGTCGATATTCACCCCCCCCTCTATCGACGACACCGGTCCATCATTGATGTCACCGTTTTTATTTTTATTTTTATTTGAAAAAATAAGGGCTTAGCAACTTCTAAAGTGCTTTGTCTCTTCCTCCTCTATTTTTTCTCGCCATCCTCCTTCCTCGTTGCTATCACCCGCCCACTCATGACGGGATAGTAGGGGAGAAGAGGAATAACCATTGTGTTTTTTGCCCATGCTACAACAACTTTTGGTTCTTTGTTATTTTTTTTTATGTCGAATATTCAGATATGCCAAATTTATCTCCAAATTGGGCATACTGGTATTCAATGTTCTAAAAGACTCGACAGAACCTTCATCGGTGGTCCTTCAGCCTTAAGAAGATGTCAAATTTGTCTCCAAATTGGACATATTAGTATTCAATGTCCTAAAAGACTCGACAAAACCTTCATCGGTGGTCCTTCAGCTTTAAGAATATCTTTAAGACATGCAACGACTTCATAAGTTCATCCTAAAGTTCTCTCATCTATGCCTACTAATGGCAAACCTTCAAAATTTTTATCTACTGAATGGTATATTGACACTGGAGCAACTCATCATATCACATCAGACTACAATATCTTTACAGAAGTACTATCATACACTAGTTCAGATACGGTACAAGTAGGTGATGGCTCTGGTTTATATAACATGAATGGATGCATGAGTGGAATGCATATACATAAGGATGCTTAACTTTTAAAAACATACTTTTAAATGCTTAAACATAATCATCATAACATCATTTGGGGTCCCCGGCTTGTACCACATACATACATCATAGCGCGCATCCCTAGCAAGTCCGAGGTCGTGAGCCCCGACCTACTAGGGTAAGGACAGCATAGTCGGTAGTCCCCGAACCGAGGCGTTCTTAAGGTGCCCATCCCTGTTGCACAGCTCCGGTAGTGCCAGAACCGTGGACAGCTTCGGTAGTCTAAAACCGAGGCGTTCTTAAGGTGCCCATCCCTTGGACCCATACTTCGGTCCGGTACAAGCCCATACATAAAGTAAAATACTTTTCATGTTTCATCATTCATAAGACATTCATAGCATAACCATGTTACATAAAGCATGACTTAACACATGCTTGTCCTTTCATTGTTCCTTCTTATTGCATAACATCATGATGCCTGTAAGGCATGAGCATTATCTTCATTCATAAACATGGTATGCATCTTCTTTCATAAGCATGACATGCATCTTTATTCATACAACATGGCATGCATCATTCTTATCATGAACATAAACATAACATACTTATCATGGCATCGTTCTTATCATCATGAACCTAACATAACATACCTATCATAGTATCATTCTTATCGTGAACATAACCCTATCCTACTTATCATGGCATCATTCATATCATGAACATAAACCTATCATACTTATCATGGCATCATTCATATCATGAACATACACAATAATTTAGCATGGTTCTTAACATAACATGAGCATATAACTTAGCATGGTTCTCTACATCACATACGCATACATAGGTAGGATTTCCATAACACTCTACCTACCATTCAAATACATGGCCTAAAACATAAACATTCACGGTAACCCTATTAAGCATGGCATCCAGTCATAACCTAAACATGAAACATAAAGCATGGTACTTAAACCTTAGGGTCATGGTTAACATGATTCCTACCACATGCTTGATCCTATACATATAAATACTTTATGGTAAACACGAACCATCATTCTTTGAACCCTAACTCCACTCTCAAACCTTAGATCCAAGGCTTGGCCGAAACTTCTAAGGTGGAGTTCCATCAATTCCATAAACATGTAATATAGCATAAGGTAAAGGAACAACCATACATTATTTATAAGACCATAGGAAGTCCTTGGGGCTCATGATTAGGGTTAACCACTACAAGAAAAAAGTTAAACAACAACGCTTTTTCCGCGTTGTCGTTAATGCTTAAAAAGCGATGTTGATGAAGCTGTTATAGAAAGTATATCTACGATAACGTTTTTTCCGCGTTGTGGTTTGGAGCAAAGACAACGCTTTTTTCGCGTTGTCTATTGGTTTTTAAAAAGCGTTGTTATTGACGCTGTTGTTAAAAGTCGGGTATCAAAGACAACGCGGAAAAAGCGTTGTGGTTTGGCACAAAGACAATGCAAAAATCGTGTTATGTATTGTTACTTAAAAAACGTTGTCTTTTTAATAGGCAGTGTTTTTCACAATTTATAATATTCACAATTTATAAACATTTTTATTCACAATTGATAATATTCACAATTTACAATATTCACAATTTACAAGCATTTTTATTCACAATTGATAATATTCACAATTTACACTGATAATAGTTTACAAAATTCACTTATAATACAGTGCATTATTTACAAAAGTGTTTGTATTCCATATTAAATACAAAAAATATCTCAATTCACAAGTTCTATAAAACTTCATCATTCACAAGTTGTTCTTTGGGGCTGCTTGTTAACTCGATCTGCTTTAACACTGCATAAAAATAATAAATTGGGATAAGAGATTATATACACACAAATAAGACTGCTTCCATATGTGACAACTAAAAAGAATATAAAGCATACCTAGATGAACTATTAGAGATTATGATAAACAGAATCAATGTAACACTGACCTTTTGTTAACTGAAAAATATGCAGAGTACAACGCTCAATGGCAAGTCTTACTGGGCCACTCCCATTCTTTAACTGAAAAGATCTATGTCTAATGAACTAGGTTGCAGATTCAGTCATATCCATAAGTACTTGTAGCAGATCCTGGAACTCATTATCTTCCATGTATTGAGAATAAATAAGATTGTACATCAGTGCCTCAATGCAAAATAAAACAAAAGTATACAAAAAATCTCATAAAGCATCTTAAAGAAACTAAAACGAAGCAGAAGCATTTGTAGCAAGTTGTTGTAAGTATTTCTCTAATAGTAGATTCATCTATCATTTCACAGCTAGACCAAATATGGTAATCAACTTCAGACCACTGTCTTGCAATAGACACAAATCCCAAAAATCAATCACATAAAAGATGTTTTCCCTATGCATGATTCCCATGACTTTTGTTGCAGAAACTCGCACCTCATCATCATCAAGTTGCAACATGGCTCTCAGTAAAGTAGCAAGTTACTTAAATAAGATTATAGATTATGTTATGTAAACATGGTACTGTTAGAATGTAGATTGAAACTATTCATACTAAATAGTAGCAATTTCTTAAGGGAACTTAACATCAGTCATATATCATGCAGAATGAAGCAAGTACCAACAAAATTTTGGTCCTTAAGTCATATAACTCTCATAAAGCATAGAAAAATAGTATGCCATGAGATTTGATATTGAATGGCAAACCAAAAACGAATCAAAATGCTCAGATGTCATCACTGCGTTGAAACCAACTATAGGCACCAAGGAAGCTAACAGTGTTCTAAAAACCACCTACAAAGGCACAGTAATGTTATGCGACAAAAGTGTCACCTCTTTATTAAAAATAAAACATTTGATGTATTAGAACTAAATGATAGCTTAAAGCAAAGTAGCAAACATTTGATGTATTAGAACTAAATGACACAATCAAACAAGGAAAGAAAATGAGTTTCAGAAGGTTCCCTACCAGAAATTCCATGTTCTGATGTCCTGTTCACCAAAGAAGAGAAGATTTTGTCAAGAATGAAACAGTTTGAGAGGCCGGAGCTACAATTATGTGCAAGTTAAATTATTAAGATGCATTCACAAAACCATCGTGGGTCCTAAGGAAGAATCATTGGCATTGGATCAATAGTTTTGACTTGTTAAAAAGAAAATTGATAAAAATTACAGATTAAAAAAACACACTGAATATTTGGTCTCAACATTAGTTCCAAGAACTCAACAAGAAAAACATGGGTTTTAAATATTATAAAGGGTCTGATTCTGAATAGCTGACTTTCACAGAGAAAATGAGAAAACAATTATCAACCATGAACCATTTGCAAAGTTCAAAGAGTTAAAAAAAATGAAAAAAAAACGCCAAATCTTCAAGGACTTACTTTTCTTCTGTTTTGTTGTCTCCTTCAGCAACTGTACCACTTGCTGAACTGGAAAAGCAAAGCTTACTCTGGAAATTGACATGAAAAAAATCAACAATTTTAAAAATAACTAACTTAAGAGAACTTCAACCAACAGGGAGAGTATCGTTAATCAAGAAACTGCATCTGGAAAAAAGAAAGAGTCTAAGAGGCTCAGAAGAGTCAGAACACAGGTTACCAAAACTAAAGAAGCATCATATAGTGTATACGAGATGATAATGTAGAAGCATTATATAGCATATACGAGATGATAATGTAGTCCAACAAATATTGAGACCATTAGACAAGAAACTCCGGTCGATATATGAATTCTGCATATGAACAAATCCAAAGTAAGCACGGATCTTAAATAAGAATGCATATGAATTCTGCAAACAATTCAGATGCAAGAGTTGATGATGCCAAATTTAAAGTGAAAAAGAAGCTTCAAATAATCCAATAAAAAAAGAAGCATAATAAAACCAAAAAATTCACTAGTATAGTGACCAAATAGTATACAAGGATAATCGATCAAAGACAAGTATTTAATATTCTAATTTTGAAGTCCAAGGAATTCCCAGACAAGACAAATAAAAGCTCACAGGTATCACTAGTTTGTTGGATAAAAAAGATAACGCAATTTTATATGACCAGTAGCATCATGTAACGTTATATAATAGCATGGGCTAAGAAATTTTGAGATAGCATGCATTCAGTGGACTTCTATAACTATTGAACAATAGAACTTACTAATGCATATACATAACGACTGAAAGGCCCATCTGTAAAGCTGTTCCACGACATATAAAACTGATCTGCAAAAAGAAGACACTTTGATCATGAGATACAAGAGACAGTCTGGGATCAGAATCATTTTCGACATTTAGCAAGCTTTTAAACATCAAGACATCATTCTGAAAAATAATCCTTCACAAAAAGATGGAAAGCAAAGGTAATATAACTAACAAGTAACAAACCAATTATCCATTTCAATTACTTACCTCTAAGTTTGTGGCCCCATAGTGAGCTCACACCATTTGCCTTGTGTGCTACAAAAGTAGATAAGAAAGATATATAAGCTTAAGGAAAATGTTGAGAGAGAAGATATTGCCTTTAATAGAATGGAACAAGTGGAGGATAGACAATATTTTTAAAGTTCAATGCTTTTGCAGATGCAATCGAAATAAGAAAAAACTAAGAATAATTAACAGATAAAAATTAAATGGATAGGCAAATAGCTGGCATAAAATTCTCAAGTCAAAACTAATAGTAACTTACCTCACCTACGCGTATAGAACTTGATTAGCCCATAACTCACAGTGAAGAACTTGATTAGCCGGCCAGAGAACATTTGATTGTCTGTAGCTTCGCAAATCTGAAAAACCTGCACAGATCAACATGCAATTCAATCAAATTAAAATGAAGAATAAATGCTATATCAGTATAAAAATTGGGATAATCGAGTGTGATAGTTTCTCTTTTTTGACTAAAATGGCAAAAGCTTATTACACTTTGTCAGTATCCTTTTAGAAATTGCTCAAGGTCATCATCATACCTGGAAGATTTGAACGAACCAGAAGGTGGTTGTAGTGGTAATCAGGTTGTATACAAAATTTAAATCAGAATAAAACAGTGTATACCTCCACATGTAGCTCAGCTTCACATACTGGCAACAGAGAATATTATTAGGAAAAATAATAAAAAATTAGAATAAAACATTATGACTGGGGTGAGCATACTTGGGTGTTATCAAGAAAGACTGCTTCACATACCTCCATATGTTACAACTACAAAAGAATATAAAGTATACCTAGATGGACTTGTGAGGTAGAGACATGCTCGTTTGCAGTTTGTAGCATCTACATGCTCAACTAACAGGTCAACATCTTCCTCCTATATATTACACTGACAGAAGATTACAAAAGCTAGAAAATTTACACTGATAACTATTATACAGATATCTTGTACTTGCATATTAATGCAAGCAAACATCCTTTCACTGCATGTGACAAGTTTTCCAAACTCACAAGTTTTACAACACATCATCAATCACTTAAGAGTTTCACGAGTTTTTCAATTCACAAGTTTCATAATCAATCCGTGATTGGGGCCAACTTCTGAAGCTCGATCTCATAACTATCCTTTAACACTGCCTAAAAAAATGGAATTAAAAATTATAGAAAATACAATATAATGTAAGCTACTTTTAAAAAAAACATCATTCCATGAACTTAAATCTAAATAGAATAATGATCTTGTATGATTCCAAACCTATTCAGAAATATGATCTTGAATGCACTCCGTCAACTCGGCCCGAACCTCATCAATTTGATCACGAGAGTAACCTGTTTTTGTGAACTGTGAACACAGACAAATTAAATTGGCGAGTGGTTAATGGGAAAAACAATCAACACTGATCACTTTGCAATTCTAAATAGTTAATGTCAAAGAATTTGAGATAAGCTTAATATAGTTACTATTGATCTCAGTGAATCTCTCTCGATAGTCTCAACTTCTTCAATAATTTGTTTCATGTATCTCATCACAAAAAACCGCATTGTTTCGCATCCGGTTGTTGAGGAGCCTATATATGGTAATTATTGTCAAATAGTTAACGAAAATTATACACATTCCAATATATGTTAAACAAAAGTATACATACCTTAACTACTTCCCACTTAGCATTTTTTTCTCCCTTTCCTTCCCTTGGTAGAATTAAACAAGCGTAATGCCCTTCATACGTTATGAATATTTGTTATATAAAATTTATATTAAAATATAAATTTACTGACAGAAATCTGAACTCACATTTCCATTACGTATTTACAATCATCATCTCGAATGCGGGAACTAAGGGAATCCAACACATAAATAGTATCCTTATAAGGTTCAATTACACTGAGAATCCAATGGAAACTAGGCAAAGACATATGGTTAGATCATAAAATTTAATAAATTAGCGAATGGAAGCATTTTAAAGTGAAGTTTTATTTTGCACTTACCCGACATTACATGGCACCAAAACAATTTCATCTGATGATGCACCGGTTAGCCTATTAGCTAAAAGAGTTGCCCTTTGGTTCAGCGTTTCAAGCTTAGCTGTTTTGTCTTGTGCCATTTTTGCTAGAAATGGGATTTTGTGGGGATTCATAAATCTGAATTTCTTTGTAGTGTTATCTTTCAGCTTCTTTTTATACAGACACCTATCAATGCAAAGAAAATAAAATTAAGATACGAAACAATAATGTAAAGCAAACATAAGGATCACTCATAATGTTTCATTAATGAATATAAAACATCATCTGTGAAGAAAATGTTTCTGAAATTGCTTAAATAATTTCACTTACCATATGTAGGCAACGATCAAATTTACTGAAATTGGCTCCAAATGATACAAAGAATTTATATCCTCAAGGTCCAGAAAAAGTTCACAATCTTCATCAAAAACTTCATTATCTAAACGCAGTGATATACACCTTCCTCCATCTAGAGCATGCTTACTGTAACAATATAACATATGTAATGATCTTGGGACACTTGTTGACAAACTAGGTTTCTTTTGTGGTTGTTCAAACTTCTTCCTTCCAGGCTTCTAATAATATCAAATGTTTACAAACTTATATTCAAAAGTAGAAATTGTGTAATTAAATATTGTCAATCCAACTTCCATCACAGTCTTCACGAATACATGGCGGTTCATTATCATCTTCTCCATCAATATCCATTGATGCTAACCCCCTACTAAAACATTGATAGTGGATAGCAGTGTCCTCTAACTCTTCGCCTTGTAGGTATTCAAAGTACTCTCTGTTTGGTGTTGCAAGTACAACACTCCATAAAGGATCTTCAGGATCTTCAATATAAAATACTTGCTTTGCTTGGCTAGCCAGGATAAAAGCATCAGATTTGAATCCAAGTCTATTGAGGTTTACCAATGTGAAACCAAGATCATCTACAATGGGTAGATTCTCTGTTCTCCAAGTTCACTATGAATTCATCAAAGTTGTAATTCTTTACTAAAATGTAAATGTAATAAAAAAAAGATGTCATCCTTCAAAATTTCAATCCGCTGTCTTTTTGTTTTACATGATCATTTTGTTTTGTGATTAGTAATCTTCATGAGGTAAATACAATCAAAGTTATCTTCTTGTTGCATTTTGTAGTTTATTCTTGTGATCATCTTATTTCTTTTATTTCATTCGTAGATTCTTAGAACACCTGATCTAGTACACCTAATAGCATACTGTTGTACTTCCAGGTTTGGGTTGCAACAGACACTGGGAATCTGGAAGTAGCATACATTCCATTTCAGAAACCCTTAAGGATTTCGGAAACCCTAAACTGAAAAATGCCTAGGGTTTTAGAATCTATCGATCTTACTCCCAAAGCGGTAAGAGAGAAGTGTGATTCGAGGAGGAAGTACCTTGGTGTAGTAATTTGCAACCCCCTTCTCCCCGAGCGTCACCAGCAGAAGCTTGAAATCTGACCGCCACAGAGTCAGAACGTCGGCGACTGCGAGAGAGAGAGATGGAGAGGGTAGTGGCGAGCGTCGTGATGCTGCCGCTGGGGTTCAGTTTCCACTCGACGGACGAAGAGCTCGTGGAGGATACTTCTTGGTGGTGAGCTAGGAGAAGATGTATGTTCACCAGATCGTACACAATGTCGATTTCGTGGAGAGGAGAGGACGAGGGAGGTGGCAATGAGGGAGGTGGAGGGAGGTGGAGGGAGATATTTCGCGGAGAAAAGAAGCGCAGAGAGATTTTTCGCGAGCCGCCAAGGGTTGGCAATGAGCGAGGTGGAGGGAGGGGATGTGTTTTTTATTTTAGCGGGAAATACGACAACGCTTTTAAAAAATACTTTTGTAACAACGTTGTCTTTCATCCGATACCACAATACTAAGCACATCGCATCATTATAAAACGTTGTCGTTATTAAAAAGTAAAACACATAGACAACGCTTTTCACTAAAAATGTTGTAAAACAAAAAAAGACAACGTTTTTTTTAAAAAACATTGTCGATTGGGCGTTGTTGATTGCAAAAATTCTTGTAGTGCTTGTCTAACTACGATTTCTTATATTATGTTACTTTTATTGATCATTTTAGTAAATACACTTGGCTTTATCCTATGAGAAGAAAATCTAATTTATTTGATATATTCTGTAATTTTCAAAAACAAGTTGAACGATATTTTAATCGCAAAATACTCTCTCTTCATTCTGATTGGGGAGGAGAATATCAAGTTCTTCATCATCATCTTGTCTCTTGTGGGATTGTTCATCGAGTCTCTTGCCCTCAAACTCCAGAACAAAATGGCTCTGCTGAGAGAAAACATAGGCATATAGTTGAAACTGCCTTAACTCTTCTTCATCATGAATCGGTTCCGCGTAAATTTTGGGATGAAGCTGTTTGTACTGCGGTATATCTCATAAATCGACTTCCTACCCCGTTGCTCAATCATAAGTGTCCTTTGGAAAAACTTTATAATCAAACTCTTGAATACACCTTTCTTCGAATATTTGATTGTGCATATTATCCATGGTTACGCCCCTACTCTAAACACAAACTTGACTCTCGTTCATTATTATGTGTTTTCCTTAGTTATAGTAATATGCATCATGGGTATCGTTGCTTACATATACCAACTAGACAGATATATATATCACGACATGTTACTTTTGATGAATCTCTATTCCCTTTTTCGGCAGCCCTTCAATCTCTCCTCCAGATACAGGTGGTTCTTTCTTGATGTCACCCAACATTATCAGAATAGATGGCATCCTAGGTCCTGCTCCGGAGCTCCCTAATAACTCTCCTATACCATCAGAATCGCCTCAAGTTACTGCTCCAATCTTAGAAGTCTCACCAGCCAAAGATAATATACTCTCTAGCCCTGGATCCTCGGATAATGGAAGTTCGGCAACAACCTCACCATGTCAACCCACTTCCTCATCACCATCAACAAGTGATTCAGATGATAATGCTCCTTGTCGCATGCTTCCCTTAGGTAACATATATGCACGATGTCCACCAATGGCTACTCGATATCCTCTTCCTCAAGCTCTAGTGGTTTTCTCAAAAACTATTGAGCCAACTTGCTTTACACAGGCAAACAAGGATCCAAATTGGCGTAATGCAATGGCTACAGAATTTGATGCACTTCTTCATAATGGAACATGGAGCCTAGTTCCGCACACTCCGTCCATGAATGTTGTGGGCTCGAAATGGATATTCCGTCTTAAGCTCGACTTGTAGCCAAAGGATTTAGTCAACAGCCAGGTATTGACTTCAATGATACCTTTAGCCCAGTCATCAAAATTACTTATGTCAGATTATTGTTATCAATAGCTATTAGTTCTAATTGGACTATCCGATAATTAGACATTTCTAATGCATTTCATCATGGTATTCTTGAGGAAACGGTATTTATGGAGCAACTGCCTGGGTTTATTCATCCACAATTTTCATCTCATGTTTGCCACCTCAAGAAATCTTTATATAGTCTTCGGCAAGCTCCTCGTGCATGATTTCATCGATTATCTAAATGGTTATAGGCTCAAGGATTTTCTGGATCAAAAACTGACTCCTCTCTATTCTATAGACATAATGATGGATCTATGATATTTTTTCTTATTTATGTTGATGATATTCTATTAACTAGCAATGATCAAAAGGGCATCACAAATTTATTAAGCCTTCTCAATAGAGAATTTCCTATTCGAGATTTAAGAAATGCTCATTTTTTTTCTTGGTATTGTACTCATTTCACATGATGAAAGTTATATCCTCTCTCAGAGCAAATATATTACTGGGCTTCTTCAAAGAGCTAAAATGGATGGAGCATATCCGGTTTCTACACCAATTGCTCCAAATAATGTCTCTACACCTTCTTCCTCTTCAGTGATGGATAATCCCCAGGTTTATCGAAGTATTGTTGGAGCTTTACAGTATGTTACTATCATGCGCCCTGATATTACGTTTGCAGTAAATCATGCTTGTCAGTTCATGCATACACCTACTGAACAAAATTGGGAAGGTGTGAAAAGAATACTTCGTTATCTTAAAGGCACTATTCTACATGGTCTTCTTTTATATCGACAATCATCTTGAGATTTATATGCCTATAGCGATGCGGATTGGGCAAGTTCTCCTGAAGATAGACGCTCTACTAGTGGATATGCAGTATTTCTTGGACGAAATCTTATCTCTTGGAATTCGAAAAAGCAACTTACAGTATCTCGTTCAAGCACTGAAGCTGAATATAAAGCTATAGTCAATGCAACATCAGAAATTATTTGACTTCAATCCCTTCTTTCGGAACTTCATCTTGCTTCGCATATTGCACCAAAAATTTGGTGTGATAATATTGGAGCAACATATCTTACATCAAATCCAATATTTCATGCTTGTACAAAACATGTTGAAATTGATTTTCATTTTGTTCGAGAGCAGGTGGCAAGCAAACAATTATCTGTTTCTTATATCTCTGCAGAAGATCAAATTGCTGATATTTTTTCCAAGCCATTATCCAGACAATGTTTTAGCACATTATTATGCAAACTTAATGTCAGAGAACTCCCGTTATGTTTGTCGGGGGGGGGGGGGGGGGGGGGGTAAAAGAGAATAAATATAATATTTGACCGCGTCAAATATTATTAGATATTTTCCTTATTAATCTGTTAATTGACAGTTTCTTTATGAATTTATTAATTAACAGATTCATTATTAATTTTTCATTTGACTAAGCATCCTAAGACCTCTATAAATTGTATATCTCATGGACAAATTTTTTCAATTAATCAAGAAAATTATTTTGTTACCTCTTCTCTTCTCTCTCTATCTCTCTCTACTTCTCTTATTTTATCACACCAGTTGTCTAGCAGCCACAAGGGCACTAGACAACAAGGAGAAAGGTTCTTCTTGCTTGTTACCGCAAGGTTCCTACCCCGGCAGCACTTCCAACTACATCCCAGCCCTTTTCCGGCTGCCCCAGCTGATTTTCCAGCCAGCAAAGTTGTTGCNATAGGTGCTCCCCCTCAATCATAACCTACACAATTCGAAAAATAGAAGTCTTAGGTACCCAAACCTTGGGACCTAAAGTATCAACTAAACATGACTTAGGCACCCATGCCTTGACAACTTTCTTTTGGATTTTGGGTGTCCTAGATTGTCTCATGTCAGTCCTAGACATGAGAGATACAAATGAGGGTTCCTTAGGGCGGTAACCAATACCGACCCTATTGTAAACTGCCCTTTGGGCATTGAGGATCATATCTAGGGTCTTAGAGCTATTTGAGAATTTCTCAAGAATATTCTTGAGCTTCTCAACTTCACTCTTCAATGATTGGTTTTCCTCTACTAACACGTTATCATGCATATCACTGATTTCCTCAACCTCAGAGGATTTCAAGCTTACAATCTCATGTTTCAACGATTTAATCTCATCTTCTAGTAACTCAACATGCAAGTCATCAATGTTATCATCCCTAGAGGCTTTCAACTGATCAATTTCTAATTGCAATGCTTTAACTTTGTTTTTGGATTTCTTAAGCATACTAGTTAAACATACAATTGCTCTATAGCATTTTTCAAGCTCGGGAGAAGTTACCTCTTCATCATCCGAAGATGATGAAGCCGTGTTTACGGAGCTTGAAGATTCACCACTGCTCTCCTCTCCAAGAGCCATGAGAGCCACTTGCCTTGTGCTCTTCTCCTCCTTTTCATCATCGGATGAACTCGAGGATGACTCATCCCAAGAAGCCTTCAAAGCTTTCTTCTTCTTCTTGGATCTCTCTTCTTTTCTTTTGGATTTCTCCTCCTTCTTCTTAAGCTTCGGACACTCATTCTTAAAATGCCCTTTCCTACCACATTCAAAGCAAGATGCATTATTCTTATCAAGTTTGGATTCACTAGTGTTACCTCTACTTTTGAAACGTCGGTCTCTTCGCATCATCCTCCTCACAAAGTTGGCCATTTCGGATGAAGAAGAGCCGCTGCCATCTTCCTCGGAATTGGATTCGGATTCGGAAGAGATGAGATGATGAGACCTCCTTCTCCTTCTTCTTCTCCTTCTTCTTCTTAGTGACTCGATCCCCTGCAACTAAGGCAATCCCCTTCTCCTTGGGGCCTTTGTTAGCCATTCATGCAATTCCATCTCACAAAATAAATCATCTAATTTCACAATAGATAAATCCTTGGATACTTTGTAGGCATCCACCATGGATGACCACAAAGCATTCCTCGGAAATGCTTTCAAGACATACCTCACAAGGTCGCGATTCTCGACCTTTTCATCAATTGAATGAAGTCCATTAAGGACTTCTTTGAACCGGCTATGGAGCTCACTTACCGACTCATTCTCCTTCATGGAGAGATTTTGGAGTTGATTGAAGAACAAGTCCCTCTTGGCAATTCTAGAGTCTCGGGTGCCTTCATGGAGCTCTATGAGTTTGTTCCACAAGTCTTTTGCACTTGTGAAGGGACCAACCTTGATGAGTTGGTCTTTGTTCATGCCACATTGTAGAGTGACAACCGCCTTCGCGTCGGCTTCACTCTTCCTTGTTTGTTTGGCAGTCCACCTCCATGACTCAAGTTCTTTGCCTTCATCATCCTTAGGAGGAATGAATCCCTCCTTCACTGCGAACCACGTGTGGATATCTATCTTTAAGTAGTATTCCATTTTTGATCTCCAATATTGGAAGTCGGCGCCATCAAAAAATGGAGGTCGGGTGGTGGAAAATCCTTCTCTCAAAGCCATCTTGTTGAGAACTCTCGGTTGTTAAGCCGTAAACAGAGCACCTGGCTTGATACCACTTGTTGGGAACGAGATGGCTAGAGAGGGGGGGTGAATATAGCCAATCACTTCTTCTTCGAAGAGTTATCAAATTTCTGCACTTGAAGTTATTAATAGCACAGCGGAAGTATGAAAATAAAACTTGCAGAAACTTAAACCAAAACCTAACTAGCAAGATTAGCAAGATCGCTAACAAGGAGATTTTACAAGATTCGGGGATAACTTGCCCCTACTCCTTGGCGTGCCCTTAAGGTGGGCGATCCCTTGATCGTCGGCAGATCAAGCCCCGGTAATCACCGGATATGAAGCAACCTCCTTCTCGGTGGAGAAACCTCTCCACAGTGTGTTTCAAATAAGGATATAGTTTAAGCGCAAAGAAACAACAAGAAGGATCTTACTCAAACACTTAGCAAGGACAAAAACACAGCAAGCTTCCCTGAGCTCCACCCATTGGCGATCTCACGCAAGAACCCTTCTCCGTGTCTTCCCACTGTCGGACTCCAAGCTTCATGTCTTCTCCTTCAAGTGCTCAAGTATGATGATTGCTTCTCAATAGCTTGCTCAGAATGATTGAAGAACTCAAGAACAGCAAGCTTGTAACGCAGGAACGCAGAAGCACAAAACTGAAGAACTCGATCAATCAATTTCCGATTCTAAACACTTCAACTCTCGTTCCTTTTGTTTCTCCGCCAAGCGATAGATGATCTCATCTCCAGCAGCCTACAGCTGCCTCACTGCCAACGCGCTAGCTACACTGAACCCTAACTGAACTTCCTGAGCTCCCTCAGCCAAGCCTCAGTCAGCAGCTTCAGTCCTGCATCCAGCCGTTGCAACCTGTGTGGAGAAAGGGACAAACCTGCTCCAAGGAAAGCTCTCTTTGACTTCTCCTTGAGTGTTTAAATCCTCCCCTGTCACCTGAAACTCAATTAGAGTATTAGAGCAGCAAATCAAGCAGCATATCAAATATCAGAGGAAAGTGGCAGCGAATCGGTTGTGTTCAGACGCGATCAGAGCGTCTGACAATGCAATTTGAATTAAAGTGATCGGTCACCGGACCAATCAGAGAGCCTCCTGATCGGTCACCAGACCGATCAGACTGGCTCCAGACCGATCAGGCTCCATCCTGATCGATCCCCAACGCTCAATCAGAAATCGCGATTTCTTTGAGATTCTCCTGGACCGATCACCAGACCGATCCCAGGTCGTGGATCGTTCACCGGACCGATCCACCCTTATATTGTGCGATTTTTGAGTTTCGCAGGCTAAGCCTTCTGATTGATTACCGGACCGATCAGGTAGCCTCCTGATCGGTCACCAGACCGATCAGAACCTGACCAGACCGATCAGGCTCCGTCCTGATCGATCATAGAGAGGAACCTGCGACACTTGATCGTTCTCCGGAACGATCTGCACAGTGATCCTGATCGGTCACCAGACCGATCAGGAGCAGTTAGGCAAGGGAACTCAACCTCACTACTCGCTCCCTGATCGGTCACCAGACCGATCAGGAGCCAGTCAATGGGTGAAATGCATACTCCCTGATCGGTCACCAGATCGATCAGGAGCAACACAGTAGGTTCCCAACCTCACCGTGTGCTCCCTGATCGGTCGCCCGACCGATCAGTCATCGCTGGATCGGTCACCAGACCGTGGTGACCGATCCACGAAGGAGCAGCGTGCCAGAATCCCTGATCGATCACCAGACCAATCCAGAGACTCAAACTCAGCCCTCCAAGCTAAGTTTCCATTCACCTTAGCCCTCCAAGCTAAGGATTTTCCATCTAACTCTCCAAGTTGGGAATTTGCACCTAACCCTCCAAGTAAGGACTTTTCACCTAGCCCTCCAAGCTAGGACTTTTCACCTAGCCCTCCAAGCTAGGACTTTTCACCCAACCCTTCCGAGTTAGAACATCATCCAACCTAGCCCTCCAAGCTAGGAACCTGACCCTCCAAGCCAGGACTTTTTCACCTAATTCTCCAGGATGGGAATTTGCACCTAACCCTCCAAGTTAGGACTTTTCACCTAGCCCTCCAAGCTAGGACTTTTCACCCAACCCTTCCAAATTAGGACTTTTCCAACACCTAGCCTCCCAGACTAGGATTTTCAACACCTAACCCTCCAGGTTAGGATTTTCCATCACCTAGCCCTCCAGACTAGGATTTTCCATACCATGCCTGATCCCCGATCAGGACTTTCCAACACCTAGCCCTCCAGACTAGGATTTTCCATACCATGCCTGATCCCCGATCAGGACTTAATCATAATCAACATGATCAACCTAAACTAAAATCGATGTCAACACCAAAACAGCAATCAGGGCCAGACTGCATCAACAGCATGGAGGCAAGCTGAAGGCTTGCGTGCATTCGAGGGACGGCAGCCGAAGATGAAGAGGGCGCGAAAGCAACAGTCGAGGTTACGGAGGAGGAGTCAGTCGAGTCGTGAGGGTCGAGTGCAGTGTGATTGTACTCGGGAAATCCTAGGGTTTGAGTGTGGAGTGGAATGTACTCAGGAAGGGTAATCTTAGGTGGGTGAGTAGACCAGTCGACTGGCCTGGGGGCAGTAGACTGATGGAACTCACAGAAAGGTCTCAGCCCTGGGACCAGTCGACTACCCTGGGGCAGTCGACTGGTAGTGGCTGGTGAGCTGGCTGAGGATTCGAACGTTGAGGTACAACGGTCGAATTTGGCTGGCACCAGTCGACTGCCCTGGGGGCAGTCGACTGGTAGCGAGGGTTTCAGCCCAAGTCCTATTTAAAGAGGACTTCGTGGGGGCTGAGATTTTTGACGAGTTTGGTCTTGGTTAAGGGCCAAACAGTAGTCTTTATGCTCAGAGGTTCTCAAGGTGTTGTGGTGAGGTTTTTCCACCCACAAGGAGCGACGAGAGCTAGCCGAAGGTTATCCGGGGAGTGATCCATCGACGGATTCTTGGATTAGTCACCCGGCCGGGGTGGATACCAAGTAAAATTCTTTTGTTAACGTTGTTTGTTTTCGTTATTATTGTTTCTGCTGTGCAACTAACAACGCAGGTACAAGAAAGATCCGAGAAACGCTATTCACCCCCCCTCTAGCGTATGAAATCAATCTAACAAGTTCCACTTAGCTAAGTCGACCAGGTCGGGTACTCCTTACCTTTCCTGACTTCCTAGACCAAGCTTTCTTAACGTAGTATCATCTCGCATCACCCTAGTACTATGTTGGGCAAGAATCAACCAATTTTTTTTCCTATCTATCCATTTTAAATTAAACAAAAAATTAACTAGCATGAATGACATATTAAAAAAAATAGATGCATGTGCATCACAGATATGCATATATCAATCAGGTCAAATCATTTTAATTAAGTTTCTAATAATGTATCAAATTCTCGATTTGATACAGAAAGTATGAATCCGTGAATATGTTAACCCACTTTGATATATTCATTATTAAGTTAAATGTTTCAATTGGGTAGGATTTTATTTAGTTTCATATTTAAAGGTAATTAATTGGAATTTAGTTCGTGGATTCTGCTGAATTAAGGATTAAAGTTAAATCGTTAATTAAGATTTAATAATTGAGATTTTAAGTTGTTGTGAATTGATTAAAATTATGAAGAGTTAATTAAAGTTTTAAATTATTAAGAATTAATTAAGGTTTAAATTATTAAGAATTAATTAAAGTTTAAATTATTAAAATTAATTAAGGTTTAAATTATTAAGAATTAATTAAGGTTTATATTATTAAGAATTAATTAAAGTTTAAATTATTCAGAATTAATTAAGGTTTAATTTATTAAGAATTAATTAAAGTTTAAATTATTAAGAATTAATTAAGGTTTAAATTATTAAGAATTAATTATGATTTATATTATTATGAATTAATTAAGGTTAAATTATTAAGAATTAATTAGAGTTTAAATTATTAATAATTAATTAAGGTTCAAATTATTAAAATTAATTAGAGTTTAAATTATTAATAATTAATTAAGGTTTAAATTATTAAGAATTAATTAGAGTTTAAATTATTAAGTATTAATTAGGGTTTAAATTATTAAAAATTAATTAAGGTTTAAATTATTATGAATTAATTAGAGTTTAAATTATTAAGAATTAATTAAAGTTTAAATTATTAAGAATTAATTAAAATTTAAGAATTAATTAAAGTTTAAGTTGTTAAGAATCAATTAAGGTTTAAATTGTTAACAATTTTGGGTCCAGTTGCATCATTTCCATTCATTAAAAAATCTTTGATTCGTTTATTATTTCTTTTGAATTTAAGTTTTCAAGTTTGTTTAATATTTCTACTTTATTTGAATTCTTGTAAGCCTTATTAAATATAATTTTAATTTTACTAAATTCGACTTCATCTTCATCTTCATCTTCAGAGTTATATTCAGAAATTATATTATTATCTTGAAAATAGGTAGAATAATTTTCGTTGTTGCTAATTAAGGTTGTATCATTATATTCAAAAATAGTAAAATTGTTAATCAAGAGTTGACTATTATCATCACTATTATTTTCGGGAATATTAGAATTATCAGTAATAATTTCATCATTATTCTCAGAGTTATCATAATTATCTGAAAAATTATTATTTATAGTATTATTATTATCCTTAGAGTTGGTAGAATCATCAGGACAAGTATTATAATTAATTTAAAAAATTATAGCATTAATATTAAAAATTAAGGAATTAATATTTGATATTTTACTATTATCATAGTTTGATTTAGATTTATCATTAGCTAATTTGTCATGCAACACATTTAATTTACTATGTAAATAATCTAACTTAACAGCAGAATTGTGTAACTATGCAGGAATTTGAATACCATTATTACAAAAATTACCCCATTTTACCTCTTTTACCGTAGTCACATTTCTTGGCATTTAAGATCAAGCATTTTTCCAGTATGGGCACTGGATCTTGTAGTGTCCCAGCTTTTAACACTTGAAGCACCGGATATGACACTTGTCCCTCCGGACTCCTGGCACTGATACCTCCGTTGCCGCTGGAGGTGAAGTTCGAATCTTATGAGTAGGACACTGGTTTTTATAGTGTCCTCTCTGTTGATGCAATCTGACCCTGATTGTTGTTTTGGTGTTGACACCGATTTTAGTTTAGGTTGATGATTATGATTATGATTAAGTCCTGATCGGGGATTAGGCAAGGTGTTGAAAAGTCCTAACCTGGAGGGTTGGGTGTGAAAAGTCCTGGCTTGGAGGGCTAGGTGTGAAAAGTCCTAACCTGGATGGTTAGGTGTGAAAAAGTCCTGGCTTGGAGGGTCAGGTCCTAGCTTGGAGGGCTAGGTTGATGAAATCCTGGCTTGGAGGGTCAGGTCCTAGCTTGGAGGGCTAGGTTGATGAAATCCCAGTTTGGAGGGCCAGGTCCTAGATTGGAGGGCTAGGTTGATGAAATCCTGACTTGGAGGGTCAGGTCCTAGCTTGGAGGGCTAGGTTGATGAAATCCCGGCTTGGAGAGCCAGGTCCTAGCTTGGAGGGCTAGGTTGATGAAATCCTGGCTTGGAGGGTCAGGTCCTAGCTTAGAGGGCTAGGTTGATGAAATCTCGGCTTGGAGGGTCAGGTCCTAGCTTGGAGGGCTAGGTTGATGAAATCTTGGCTTGGAGGGTCAGGTCTTAGCTTGGAGGGCTAGGTTGGATGAAATCCTAGCTTGGAGGCCTAGGTTGGAGTCCCTGGATCGGTCTGGTGACCGATCAGGGAAGTTGGCACGGTGCTCCTTCGTGGATCGGTCTGGTGACCGATCCAGCAATGACTGATCGGTCTGGTGACCTATCAGGGAGCACACAGTGAGGTTGGGAACCTACTGCTAGGCTCCTGATCGGTCTGGTGACCGATCTGGAACACTGTTCAGACCGTTCTAGAGAACGATCAAGTGTCGCGGACTCCATCTTATAACCGATCAGGCCGGAGCCTTATCGGTCAGGAAGCTTCCTGATCGGTCTGGTGACCGATCAGGTTTGTGTGGCCGCGAAAGCTGGGAGTCCCAGAAAAGTGGTGGATCGGTCCGGTGACCGATCCATGACCCCTGGATCGGTCCGGTGACTGATCACTTTAATTCAAACGCGCTGTCAGACGCTCTGATCGCGTCTGATCACGCCTGCTTTCACTGATACGCTACTGATGTCACTTTGATCTTCTCTGCTATTACTGATACAAGTTTGATTTCATTTGCTAAACCTCTGATTGAGTGTACAGGTGACAGGGATGACTTCAAACATTGAAGGATGGCCAGCTGAGTTCTTTCCATGTATCAGTTTTGGCTGTTTCTACGTCTCAGGTTGCAACGGCTGCTGGAGCTGCTGATTGGGGCTCGGCTGAGGGAAGCTCAGGGGTCCAGGAGAGGTCAGAGTTGCTGGGCAGTGGCAGTGAAGCAGCTGGTAAGCTGCAGTGGAGCGTCTGGTGGCTGGCGATGTGAGCTGCAGAGGCCAGATGCTTAAAAGACCTGAGAAGTGGAGAAGAGGAGGAGTTGTTGTTAGAGCTTGCGAAATTTCTTACTGCTACTACAACTCTTGTGCTCTTGCGACATCGTCGATTAATCCTTGAAGCAACCATCTGTTACTTGAGCACTTGGAAGAGAAGCAGGAGGTTTGGCGAGTCCATCAGCGAGAAGACACGAAGAAGGGAGTTCTTGCATGAGATCTGCGTTGAGTGGAGCTCGGGAGAAGTCTGCTTGTGTTCTTGTGGTCCTAAGTGCTAAGTAAGATCCTTCTGGTGTTTCCTATGCTTTATACTTGATTCATTTCGAAACGCTGTGGAGAGGTTACTCCACCGAGAAGGAGGTTGCATTTTATCCGGATTTTCCGGGGCTTGATCTGCCGACGATCAAGGGATCGCCCACCTTAAGGGCACGCCAAGGAGTAGGGGCAAGTTATCCCCAAACCTTGTAAATCCTCTTGTTAGCTTTTTATGTTTGTGCTTAGTTTAGGGTTTAGTTTTCTGCAACTCTGTTTTTCTTGTGCTTCACTGTTCTACTAATCCTTGAGGTGCAGAAAATCGAAAAGTGCTAAAGTTCTAGTGTCTGGCTACATTCACCCCCCCCCTCTCTAGTCATCCAAGTTCCAACACTCTCTCCCAGCACTTAAAATAAATAATATGGAATTTGAAAATTGACATAATAAAAAATTTACCTTTATTCACCCTTGCTCCCCCTCAATTCCTGGGTTTGTTGCTCTTTCGGCTGATAATCCGGTGAAGAGCTACCTGCTCTGATACCACTTGTCGGATCAGTGTCGGTCGATAGAGGGGGAGGTGAATATCGACTCGTAATTTTCGTCGAAAAACTTTGTTGTTCATCGTTCTATCAGAGTTAGTACGCAGCGGAAATATAAAATAAAATGAAGAAAGACACAGTAAAGACTCACGAGATTTACTTGGTTCCCAACCCCCCCCCCCCCAGGGTCAGTACATCTAAGGCCTAAGTACTCAGCATGAGTCCACTAGCGGTCTCCGTTCTAGACTTTCCGGAGGCGAAGAACCCCGTCTTACAGTTTGAATTACAAGCACAAGAATAATAAATTAAATACAACTTGTAAACGAAAAAGCAAACCAACGGAAAATGAAGATCCGGCTAATCCGAAAGTCCGAAGTGCAACGCACTTCCTCCTGGAGCCTCCTTGGTCGCAGAGCTTCAACTTTAACGCTTTTTCTTCATACAGATTGCTTTAGCGGATGGAAAACTTGATTGCTTGAAGTGAGGGGTCGAACCCCTATTTATACTGCGTTCTCGGGTGCCTCAGGGTTCTTTAGCGCCTGCCACGTGTGGTCAAAACTTCATCCGTAGCAGCTATTCTCGCGCAGGGATAAGACTGTCTTCCCAGGCGCCTGGGAGCCTCCCAGGTGCCTGGGAAGCCTTAGGCGCCTGGCTTACTAGGAGCCTAGGAGGGGTTGCTCTGAAATAGGGTGCCCAACCCTACTGGGCGCCTGATTCATTCAGGTGCCCAGGAAGGTTCTTCCCAGGTTCAGTTTTTCCTGCGTTTGCTCTCCTATCTTACCTCCAACTCCAGGTACCTACAAGAAAACAAACACAAGACAAGCATACAAATAATCTTAGCCTTAATTGATTGGTTCTGACTTTGGATTTCACCCGAAACCCTAGGTCAAACCGACGCCTAATGTTCCCTTTCCAGGGGAACGCGTCCTCACCTACTCCACCCTGGAGACATTATCTTTTGCCAACCAGGACCTCCGGTTGGACTTTCACTCAACCTTCGAAAACTTGGATCTCAAGACGTCCGACCTCGACCCGTTTCTTCTTCTATCCGTGATCCCCACTCAGCTAAGTCTTTTGCCCGATCCTCGACCAGGAGTTCATGCTCGGCCTCCGAGACTCCCGGATCTCGAGACGTCCGACCTCGACCTGTCTCTACTTCTGCCGGTAGTCCTCGCTCAGCTAAGACTCCGTTGCTTGATCCCTGACCATGACTTAGTGCTCAGTCCCCCGGACCATGACTTTGTGCCCAGCATCACTTACCAGGACTTCGTCCACCTAGCTTCACTTACTAGGACCCAGCTTCACTCACCAGGATTTCTTCCACCTAGCTTCACTCACTAGGATTTCTTCCACCATAATCAATTAAGTATACCAAACCTCAAGTCTGGTTCGGTTTAATCCCTTCGTCAACCTGACCAACCCTGGGTTCTATTCACTCTGTCAAATATCAGATCCTGTTTGGCTATGCCTTTGTTAGCCTGATCAAACCTGGGTTTACCCTACCAAATATCAAGTCCTGTTTGGCTAAACCCTTGATCACTTTGACTAAACCTTTGGTATATTGTCACTTATAGTTCTACCAAACATCAGGTCCTATTTGGCTAACCCTTTGTCAAATTTGATCAAACCTGAGTTTATCCTACCAAACATCAGGTCCTGTTTGCTTTAACCCATGATCACTTTGACTAACCTTAGTATATTGTCAAACATTGAAACCCTAAAGGATGACTATTCATCACTGATGCTCTTTGCACCAACAACTAGTACGTGTTATACTCCTTGGTTTAATTAAGCAACTGCTCCTCACTGGCTAAAGACATTAGGATATCGAGAATTAAGCGTGGATGCTAGTTAAGGGTCACTATTTCATTGGATTGATCTACCATGAAACTTCATATGATTCTATACATATATGGATATGTCAATGAAGATCTCATTGCAACTTAAGTGTGAGTTTCTTTCGACTTGAGGTATTCAAGTCATTTTGGTCATGGAAGCTTATACTTTGATATCTTAGTTTATACATCTCTATGGAGGTGTGGGTACAAGATGATTAGGTATAAGTAGAAGTGCCCGAAGGTGTTTGGATAGCTTACAGAGGATTTACCACTCCTTGCATAAGGAGATGTATACCCTACGGTCACTTGTTAGGATTGTTATTCAAAGTCTTTGGCCAAAACTTTACATGTCATGAGTATTGTATTCTTGAATATATGTCTCAGTAATTTGAATCCACGAGATGAGGAAATATTGCATGGGCTAGGTGTGATATTGTCAGCATAGTGGGGACTGGCATATAAATCATGTTCTAAATCAAATGAGTATAAGACGAGTGAAAGGAATGAGACACGACTCACTGTACCTGTTGAAGGGTTCAGAAATAATTCTAGAATCAACCATTGATTTTTTTATCAATTGAGGATCATGATATACTATAAGGTGTCACTCATGATCTGTTCATAATTAATGGTTAATTATGAATAACCAAAATATCTAGGAAGCTATTGGGTTACATGTACTATATGTTTATCCGAAAGACTTAAAATGAGTTTAAGAATTAGATTTTTTGATTGAGAGATAAATAGTTTGGTTGGATTAGACGAAGGACAAATATAGAAAGATATTTATCAGAATGGAAGCAAGGATGAGCCACGTCTTTTGAAGATAAATTGGACCTTCTTTGTTTTAATTATAAACTAAATTGGTTTGTTTTAATTAAAGGTGATTTGGTTATTGAAACAAGACCTTTTGGTTTTGAACCAAGATGGTTTGATCTTAAACCAAACATAAGGCTAACAGATTAAATTTTGGGTTAGTGATATGGGTTTGAATTTGCTCTTCAAACCCATTAGGAGATCTATATATAGATCCAAGTAGAAGAGAACCAGAACAAGAATTATATTAAAACCTAATTGTTAAGCTTTGATCCCTCCTCTCTCTTCTCCTCTCCATGATGTCGTCGACCTAGCACTGCTGCCACCCCCTTACATTGCCAAAGCTTCAACAACAGGCGTCACCCTTGCTATAGACCCTCTAGATGTTAGTCCTCGTCAACGAAAGTTTGATGACCGTCGACCACCCTCCATTTGTGCATGGACAATAGCAAAGCATTGCTGCCCCACCACCGTCACATCCGAGCAGTCGCCGGAGCCACTTGCGTCACTGCAAGGCCTCACCATCAGCTGTCCCTCCCACCACCGGTCCCTCTCTAACCATCAAAGCCCCTGTCGCTGGCCAAGCCATCGGCAGCAGTGATCAACGACCTTGAATAGCTGCAACAAAGGTTGTTGTCGCCGATTGATTTATATTGTCGGGTTGCCTTGTGTCGTCAAGTACGAATCAAATCGTTGATCCTCTCTCGGATCGCTATGTCTCCACCCTTTAGCTAGTACCGAAGCAGAGACTCAACTTGGACTTAGCGAAGTCATCTCGATGAGTGTTCAGCATGGATACTGATGGGGTTGAATGCCCCGTGGCGGACACGTGGGCTGAAGAAGCTGTGTGGCAACATCCACCGAGCCGGAACGATTCCCTTGTTGTGAACCCGAGACCCTCTTGAGAAAAGAACCCCGAGACCAACTCGAGTAGGTATAACTCCGAAGATGGCTCCAGAAAGACACACCCCCGAGTTCACCTCAGGGGGTAAGTCCCCGAGAGCACCTCGGGGAGATGAATGCCTGGGACCCCCGGGGCGAGTAACCATGAGATCACCTTGGGATAGTGGGGCCCAAGGAATGCTCAAGCAGAGATCCGTTTTCCTTGGATCGGCGGGTCATCATTATCCATCATTACAGAATAATTACGACCCGTGATAAGCAGGCATCAAAGCCTTAATCATCGCAACGACCCAGATTGAAGAATCGGGGGGACCGTTACCAGGATGATCCATTAACTGATAATCGAGGGGACGTGGCGAAGGTCGTGGAGACTCGCGGATGGCCGCCGCAGGTATAAAAGATATTCCAACCCCTCTGGTAAAGGGGGTTACACATACTTTACTACCCACATACTGTCTTGCCTTCTCTCCCTCTTCTCCACCAAGGCACTGACTTGAGCGTCGGAGTGAGCTCCGCCGGACAACCTTCGGTGTGTTCCCCTAATGCTCGTGTTATTCTCGCAGGGTGCGGAGTTACTCCCCTAACATCAGCATCCGCGTAGGCTGAACCCTGGTGATTGGCTGTCGACGTCGATTCCTTTCGGAACAAGTTTGGCGCCTTCTGTGGGAAACCAGTAAAGCACCCGAAGGAGCACCAATGGCAGAGCCAGTGGGACGGTCCATGATCCTGACAAAAGAGGATCTTGTTCGTCGAGGGGCTACCACCATCAAAGAAACGCTACGTCATCAACATGTGGAGCCCGTCGATTCACCACGAGGGGCTTTGGATCAAAGAGAGATCCCAGTGGTCTCCCTAGATCCCTCTCACAGAGCCTTACAGAAATTCTGCGAAGCCTTGCTGGTGGATCTCGCTGGCCCGCGAGAAGATGAAATACCCAAGGAAGAACGGAGGGAGGTCGAGAGCGAGGAAGTGCAGATTTACCCTCAACAAGGAGGGGGAGTTACGCGGATCGCCACTGACCTTGCACCAGAACTAAGAAGCCGTCTGGTACATTGTCTGCAGAGCCACAAAGATGTCTTCACCTGGGCCACCGAAGAAATCAAAGGGGTTCCCCTAGCGTTAGCCATGCATCATCTACATGATACCCCGAGAGCCCAACCTATGAAGCAGAGGCAAAGGCACCTTGCACCAAAGCAAGATAAGGCTATCCGAGACGAAGTTCAGAAGTTGTTAAAAGCCGAACACATCCGAGAAGTTCGATTCCCGGCTTGGTTGGCTAATGTGGTCCTTGTCCCTAAGTCGGGAGGTAAATGGCGGGTCTGCATCAATTTTCGTGATTTGAATAAAGTATGCCCCAAGGATTGTTATCCCCTGCCTCGAATAGACCGGTTAATGGACTCTACAACCGGTTGTGAGTTTATCTTAATGTTGGATGCATATCAAGGCTACCACCAAGTCCTACTTGCTCCCGAGGACCAGGAGAAAGTCAGTTTTGTGACAGCCGATGATACGTATTGTTATAACGTCATGCCTTTTGGCCTGCGCAACGCTGGTGCCATGTACCAGCGGATGATGGACAAAGTCTTCAGGCACCAAATCGGAAGAAACATCGAAGTGTATGTGGATGATATCCTGGTCAAAACTGACAAGGGAAGTGACATGATAGCTGACTTGGAAGAAACATTCGCCGCCATAAGGGCCAATAGGCTGAAATTGAACCCCACCAAGTGTTTGTTCAGGGTAAAGAGCGGTCAGTTCCTAGCGTACATGTTAATAGAGGGGGATCGAGGCCAATTCGAAAAAAGTAAAAGCTATCCTGGATATGCTGCCCCCTCGCAACTTTAAGGAGGTACAACAGCTGAATGGAAGAATCACGGCGCTGTCCAGATTCATCTCCAAATCTACAGATAAGACCTTGCCATTCTTCAAGATTTTGAGAAAGACAGCCAAGTTCGAGTGGGAGAACAGTGTGAGAAAGTCTTTGCAGATTTGAAGACTTATCTCACCGCACTCCCCATCCTCTACAAACTGGCGGAAGGGGAGACCTTGTTTGTCTACTTATCAGCCTCAGACTAAGCGGTAGGCTCGGCGCTCATTCGAGAACAAGATAGGGTGCACTATCCCATATACTTCTTCGGACATCTCCTAAAAGATGCCGAAACATGATACACCACGATGGAGAAACTGGCCTATGCCCTGGTCTTAATGGCCCGGAGGTTAAGGCCATATTTTTTAGCACACCCCATTGTGGTCCTCACCAACAGCCCGCTCGCACGAGTCCTCACTAATTCTGAAGCTTCGGGTCAGTTGAACAAATGGACGACGAAGTTAAGTGAATACGACATTGAGTATCAGTCTCGCGTTGCTATCAAGGCACAAGGCCTCTCAGACTTCATGCTGGAGACCGTCCCGGAGGCCGAGGCCGAAGGGATGCTGAAGATCTATGTGGACGGGTCCTCCAACAGCCAGCACAGCGGAGTTGGAGTGTTAATGGTTTCCCCTCAGGGAAACACATTATATTTGTCCATCCGGCTCCACTTCAAAGCTACCAACAATGAAGCTGAGTACGAGGCGATCCTGGTGGGCCTGCAAGCAGCTAAGCACATGGGGGCTAGCTGGGTTACTGTATACTCAGACTCTCAGCTTGTGGTGCAGCAGATAAAGGGTGACTTTGAAGTCAGGTGTGAGCGCCTGCAGAAATATGTAGGCCTTTACGAACAGCTGAAGGCCTCCTTCATGGAGGTTATCTTGCAGAAGATCTCCAGTACTGACAATGTTCGGGCCGATGAGCTAGCCAAACTGGCTAGCTCCATCTCCACCTGGCAGCTAAATGAACCTAGTGCCACGGAGGGGACTGTAGCGCAGATTGGAGAGGAAGCAGGGAGTGACACCCGAACTGATTGGAGGGATCCATATGTGACGTTCCTGCGTAGTGGGACCGTTCTAAGCAGGGACTAAGAAAGTCGACTATTCCGCCACCGGGCGGACAGATTCACGCTGGTCTACGATCAACTATATAAGAGGGCCTTTGCGCGACCTCTCCTCAAATGTGTCGGGTCGGAGGAGGCCGACTACGTGATGAGGGAGGTACATGAAGGCATCTGAGGGAGTCACATCGAGGGGAAATCCCTATCCAGGAAGATCATTTTGGCAGGGTACTTTTGGCCTACCCTACATGTCGATGCTCTCAAGTTCGTGGCTGGGTGTGAAGCTTGTCAAAGACATCAACATGTGACTCACCGCCCGACTGAGCCCTTGCGAGTCTCTACAGTATCCTGCCCTTTCGATCAGTGGGGAATGGACATTGTGGGCCCCTTTCACATTGGGCCATAGCAGAAGAAGTTCCTGCTGGGTCTCGTCGACTATTTCTCCAAATGGGTAGAAGCGGAACCTCTAACAAACATCACGGAGGCAGCGGTGATGAAAGTCTTATGGAGGGACATCGTCTGCAGATACGACATCCCCCACAAGCTAGTGTCGGACAATGGAAGACAATTTTTGAGACGAAAGCTGAAAAAATGGTGCGAGAGGTTGGGCATTCGGCAGGCCTTCACCCAGTAGCCTACCCGCAGGGCAATGGACAAGCTGAGGTCGTCAATCGAGAAATCTTGCGGGGACTCAAGATAAAGCTAGATCATGTTGAGGGCAGCTAGGTCGATGAACTCCCTGTTGGGACCGGGTGCATGTTGACATGGATACGGGTTCGTAATTTTAAAATTTAATTACGTGCAGCGGAAGGTTTAGCATAAATAATTTCTCAAATTATTTTAACCATGTATCTAGCATGCAATCTTATGTTGTGGAGACATGATTATACATTTAAAATTTTACAGAAAGTAAACTAATTTACTTAATACCTCGCGTAACTCGTAGAAAGGGACGAGATCCAACCGTAGCGTCCCTTGGAAGCTCCGCCTCTATTCGCGTCCACGCCGAGTTTTCTTCGGGATAACTTCGCAAAGCCACGAGTTTCGTGCCGACAAGAACTACTAGATTCTCCAAAGGCACGACAAGAATACCAAGAGAGAGATGGAAAGACTAACCACCAAACGAAGAACGGAATCAAGATTCCAGGAGGAAGGAAGGAGTCGCGCCCGCTTCTTCTTCTACTTCGGCCTCTTCTTGGTGGTGGAAGCTCACGGCAACCAAAAGGAGGGCCTCTAGGGCCGGCGCCACTAGAGAAGGGAGAGGGAGAGAAGGAGAGGGAGAGAGACTAGGCAAGAATCCTTGATCTCTTGGATTTATTTCCAAGCCTTGCCTTTGTATCTTTATATAGTAGTCTCTTTATCGCCAAGTCTCCTTTTAACGGAATAAATTTTTCATAAGAAATTTAACTTATAAATTTTTCTATGAATTATTCCGTTATGCCAAGTTTTTATTATAACTTAATTTATAATAAAAACAATCATGTCTCCCCTTTTATTATGGAATAAATTTTTACAAGAAATTTACTATATAAATTTTTCTTATCATGGAAAAATCAATTCATAATTGATTTTATAAAATAAAATAAACCAATCCATGGTTCATTTTAATTTCCATAAAAAAGAATAAATTTCTATAAATTTCTTTATAAAAATTTCTTTATATAAATTTCTTTATATAAATTTCTTTATCCATAATTTTATAAAACAAATCACGCTCGATTTATTTTATAATTTAAACCAAACAATTTGGTTTCCCTTTTTATTGTGGCCGGCCAAACCAAAGAGGGTGGGGACCCTCTTTGGCCGGCCAAATCCAAGCCGTCACCTTACGAATTAAACTCATTTAATTCGTCCAATAAGCCTTCAAAAGACTTAGCCATTTTAAGCTTCCGATGCGTCTCTGATAAATTCAGATTCGACTTATCTCTGTTGATCGGAAAATCCAATTTTCAACTTGTTTTAAATCTCTCGGATTACTCGTAGTGCGTGTGACTAAATAGGCTTTCGATTTATGTTAGCCGTCTATAATCAACCAATTATAGAACGATCATGAGTGGCACCTAGTAGTACATCATGACCCCCAATTAATCGAAAGATCAACGGTTGACCTCAGATATAATTTTGAAACCCTTTAGCAGCTTTAATGAATCGTGCCTCATTCCCTTCACCATCTTATACCAACTTGGTTCAGGACACGGTCTATGTGTGTCAGTCCCCACTAGGCTGACTACGTCACACCTAGCCCAAGTAATGTCTTTCTCGTCCAACGGATTCTAATTACTCTCATGTATCTGAGATATTCATACTCAGATCATGTGATGCTCTGGCCAGAGGCTTCGAGTAATAATCCGACGATAGGCCTTGGGTATACATCTCCTCGCAAGGAGTGGTGAATCCTTTGTAGGCTATTCAAACATCTTCGGGCACTTCGGCTTATACCCAACCATCCTGGGTCCACACCTCCATGGAGATGCTTGCTTAAGATGTCAAAGTATAAGTCTCCATGACCAAGATGACTTGAACACCGCAAGTCAAAGGAACATCGCACTTAAGCTGCAGTAAGAACTTCACTGACATATCTATATGTAGATTACCATATGAAGTTTTACAGCTAGTCACTCCAATGAACTAGTTCCCTTAACTAGCATTCATGTTTATCTCTGGACATCCCAATGTCACCAGCCAGTGAGAATCAGCTGATTAGAGAATAACTCATGCTAGTCTCAACAGAATTGATAGTGTCCGTATTTATCAATTCATTGACTAGGGACAATTTCAATACTTCATAATTGCACATGTAGAGATAATCACTAGTTGTGAATTCATCACAAATTCTCTCATGCTGTGAATTGTATTGCGGACATTCAGTAAATGAGTTTAAGATCTCAATCAAATACACGAACATGTATACTCAAATAGTGAATATTCATTTATTAAAGTAAATGATTACAATCATAAGGCAATTGCCTTAGGACACTTCTCTCATATTACTAACACTCCCTAACACCCTGTGGTCCTACCGTACTACCCCGCGAGAAGGAACAGGCGAGAGCCCTTTCCAATTGGTATACGGGGCTGAGGACGTCATCCCAGTGGAGGTAGGGGAGGAGTCCACCCGACCACAACACTATCACAAGGAGGACAATGATTAAGAGCATCTGATTGACCTTGACCTCATCTCTGAGGTGCGGGATAGAGCAACAGCTCGGCTGGAAGCATATCGACGAAGGATGCAGCAAGCCTATAATTGTCGGGTGATCGCCTGTAGCTTTGAAGTTGGTGACAAGGTCTGGAAGAGGATCAAGCCAGTCGGCGACCTTGGGAAGCAGGAGCCGCAGTGGGACGGACTGTATGTAATCATCAAAAAGCTCACTGGGGGTAGCTATTATCTGAAAGACGATAAAGGCAAGGAGCTGGAAAGGCCATGGCTATAATCTTTATTTACACTACCTTGCAGTTCAATAAATAAAAAGAATAAACGGAATGTTACATGGACAGCGCTGAATCCTTACCAGGGCAAAAACCTTACTACCTCCGCGGTGAGTAGGCTTGGCCTCGGTGCTACACATGCCCGGCTAAGAGCTGCAAAACCCTACTACCTCCGCGGTAAGTAGGCTTGGCATTGGTGCTGCACATGTCCAACCAAGAGTTGCAATACCCTACTACCTCCGCGGTGAGTAGGCTTGGCCTCGGTGCTGCACATACCCGACCAAGAGTTGCAAAAACCCTACTACCTCCGCGGTGAGTAGACATGGCCTCGGTGCTGCACATGCCCGACCAAGAGCTGCAAAACTCTACTACCTCTGCGGTGAGTAGGCATGGCCACGGTGCTACACATGCCCGACCAAGAGCTGTAAAACCCTACTACCTCTCGGTGAGTAGGCTTGGCCTCAGTGCTGCACATGCTCGGCCAAGAGCAGTAAAATCCTACAGCCTCTCGGTGAGTAGGCTTGGCCTCGGTGCTTTACATGCCTGGCCAAGAGCTGCAAAACCCTACTGACTCTCGACGAATAGGCTTGGCCTCGGTGCTGCACATGCCCGGCCAAGAGTTGCAAAACCCTACTACCTCCGCGGTGAGTAGGCTTGGCCTTGGTGCTGCACATGCCCGGCCAAGAGCATCAAAAACCCTACTACCTCCATGGTGAGTAGGCTTGGCCTCAATGCTGCACATGCCCGGCCAAGAGCTGTAAAACCCTACTACCTCCGTAGTGAGTAGGCAGGGCCTCTGTGTTGTACATATTCGACTAAGAGCTGCAAAACCCTACTACCTTTGCGGTGAGTAGGCTTGATCTCGGTGCTGCACATGCCCGGCCAAGAGCTGCAAAACCCTACTACCTCCGCGGTGAGTAGGCTTGGCCTCGGTGCTGCACATGCCCGACCAAGAGCTGTAAAAACCCTACTACCTCCGCGGTGAGTATAATTGGCCTCGGTGCTGCACATGCCCGACCAAGAGATGCAAAACCCTACTACCTCCGCGGTGAGTAGGCTTGGCCTCAGTGTTGCACATGTCCGACCAAGAGCTGCAAAAACCCTACTATCTCCTACCTCTGAGGTGAGTAGGCTTGGCCTCGGTGCTGCACATGCCCGGCCAAGAGCTGCAAAAACCCTACTACCTCCATGGCGAGTAGGTTTGGCCTCGGTGCTGAACATGCCCGGCCAAGGGCTGCAAAAACTCTACTACCTCCGCGGTGAGTAGGCTTGGCCTTAGTGCTGCACATGCCCGGCCGAGAGCTGCAAAATCCTACTACCTCCGCGGTGAGTAGGCATGGACTCGGTGCTGCACATGCTCGGCCAAGAGCTGTAAACCCCTACTACCTCAGCGATGAGTAGGCTTGGCCTCGGTGCTGCACATGCCCGACCAAAAGATGTAAAAACCCTACTACCTCCACGGTTAGTAGGCTTGGCCTCGGTGCTGCACATGCCCGGCCAAGAGCTGCAATCCTACTACCTCCGCGGTGAGTAGGCTTGGCCTTGGTGCTGCACATGCCCAACCAAGAGCTGCAAAACCCCTACTGCCTCCGCGGTGAGTAGGCTTGACCATGGTGCTGCACATGCCTGGCCAAGAGCTGCAAAATCCTACTACCTCCGCGGGGAGTGGGCATGACCTCGGTGCTGCACATGCCCGGCCAAGAGCTGTAAAATCCTACTACCTCCGCGGTGAGTAGGCTTGGCCTCGGTGCTGCACATGCTTGGCCAAGAGCTACAAAACCCTACTACCTCCACGGTGAGTAGGTTTGGCATCGGTGTTGCACATGCCCGACCAAGAGCTGCAAAAACCCTACTACCTCCGCGGTGAATAGGCTTGGCCTCGGTGTTGCACATGCCCGGCCAAGAACTGTAAAACCCAACTGCCTCTCAGTGAGTAGGCATGGCCTCGGTGCTGCACATGCCCAACCAATAGTTGTGAAACCCTACTGCCTCTCGGTGAGTTGGCTTGGCCTCGGTGCTTTACATTCCCGCCCAAGAGCTGCAAAACCCACTGCCTCTCGGCGAGTAGGCTTGGCCTCAGAGCCACACATGCCCTGCCGCGAGTGGGAAAACCTTGCGACCTTTGCAATGAGTAGGTTGGGTCCTTGAAATAATGATCAGTCTGTTGGTGCAAGATGCATCGGTGATGTCCTCCTCTAGTATTTCAATGTTTAATAATATGCTTAAGTTAGTGATACACTAGACAAAGGAAGTGTTAGTCAAGAAATCCGGTTCAAGGTAAAACAAAGTCCTAGTTAACCTAGGCAATAAGTCCTGGTTCGAGGAATTGGGCACTAAGTCCTGATCATGGATTGGACACTAAGTCCTGGCCGCAGGCTGGGCACCTAAGACCTGACCGAGGGTTGGGCACGAAGTCCTGATTCGAGGAATTGGGCAATAAGTGGCAGAGGGCTGGGCACCTAAGTCCTAACATAGGATTGGGCAATAAGTCCTGGTCGCGGACTGGGCACGAAGTCCTAATTCGAGGAATTGGGAAATAAGTCCTGGCTGAGGGCTGGGCACCGAAGTCCTGGTGAGTGAAGCTGGGCACTAAGTCCTGGTGAGTAAAGCTTGGCAAAAGTCCAACCGGAGGAGCTGGTTGGCAAAACTTCTCCTGAGAGGAGTAGGCGAAAGACGCGTTCCCCGGGAAGAACATAGGCGTCGGTTCGACCTAGGGTTTCGCAGGAAATCCAAAGTCAGAACCAATCATTAAGGCTAAGATTATATGTGTGTTTGTATTGTGTTTGTGTATCTTGCAGGTACCTAGAGTTGGAGGCAAAGCAGACAAGCAAACACAAGAAGGCTGGAAAACAGCATCCAGGGCACTCGTGTTAATACAGGCGCCCCCATGCTTCCAGGCGCCCTAAAGGCCAGGTGCCCATGATAATACAGGTGCCCATGTTAATACAGGTGCCCTGGACTGGGTTCATATCAGCTTCACGAAGTTCGCAAGTTTGGATGGATTTTTTACTGCTACTGAGGCGCCCCGTAGAAACATAGGCGCCCAAGAAGAAGCTATAAAAGGGGCTTCGACTCCTCAACTCAGAACATCAACTACGACATCATTCTAAGCATTCCGAGTGATGACAAAACACTAGAGACTAAGCTCTGCGACCAAGGAGGCTCCAGAAGGAAGTGCGTAGCACTTCGGAGTTCCAGGTCGGTCGTGTCTTCGACGTTTCGTTTGGTTTGCGTTTACTTTATGCAGTTAATTTTCCTAAACTTTTGATTGTAAAACGTGCACTGTAAGATGGGTTTCTCCGCCTCTGAAAAGTCCGGAAAGGAGACAATTAGTGGACGGGCTTTTTTCGTGCTTAGGTCTTGGACATACTGACCCTGGGGGGTTGGGATCCAAGTAAAACCCTGTGTGCACTCTGAGTTGTTTTGGTGTTTCGTTCTTTCTATTTTCTGCCGCTACTAACTCTCTGATTAGAACGAACGAACCTCGATGTTTATGAAAGATGAGATTCCCGACAAAATTTTTTACAAGTCGATATTCACCCCCCCTCTATCGACGACACCGGTCCCACAAGTGGTATCAGAGCCTGGTAGCTCTTCACCGGACTAACAACCAACGGAGCAAAGATGCCAGGAGTTGAGGGGGAGCCTAGGGGTGAATCAGGTATACTTTTTAATTATGGTAAATTTTAAACTGCATATTACATGTTTTAAGTGCAGGGAGAGAGGACACTATAAAAATCAGTGTCCTACTCGTAAGACTCGATCATCACCATTGGCGGCAAAGGAGGTACAGCGCTAGGAGTCCGGAGGGACAAGAGTCACATCAAGTACTTCAAATGTCAAAAGCACGGATACTACAAGAATCAGTGTCCGACCAAGGTACGAAAAGTTTATTTTTGTAAAAATTTTCAAATTTCTGCACAGTCATACAGTAATGTTGATATTTTAGATATGTTAGATAATTTTTCTGGTAAAATAGACTTTTTACAAAATCAACTTAATATATTGCATGACCAATTACCAAATATAGACAATGATAAAATATCAGAAATTAATTCTTTAATCTTTAATATCAATGTAACAATTTTGAAAATTAATTCTAATATATTATCAGATAATGTTAAGGATAATAATATTTCTCATAACATTGTTGATAATGATGAAATTAACATTAATCCTTTAATTTCTAATATTTCTTAGGATAAGGATGAAACTATTATTAACTCTGATATTTCTGAGGATAGTGAAGATGAAACCTCTACAGATAATAATAATAATTTAATTAATAATTTCTTGGATAATCATGATAACTATGAAATTAATTATTAAACATTAATTAACAACCCTGAAAACTATTCTACCTACTATGAAAATATAGAAGAATATAACCTTGAGGATGAGGAGGAAGAAGAATTTTTTAGAATCAAGGCTACAGTTAATAAAGTCTACAAAAATTCAAACAAAACAGAAATATTAGAAAAACTTGAAAAAGTAAATGAAAAAAATAGTAGATAAGTCAGATATTTTTGAATTAATGAAAATGATGCAGTTAAACCCACAATTATTAACTAACCCAGAAATTCTGAAACTTAAATCAAATTAAATCTTAACAACCTTAATTAAAATCTTAACAACCTTAATTAAATTTTAATTATTTTAACCTTAATTAAATCTTAATTATTTTAAATTAATTAAATCTTAATTATTTTAACCTTAATTAAATCTTAATTAATTTAACATTAATTAAATCTTAATTATTTTAACATTAATTAAATCTTAATTATTTTAACATTAATTAAATCTTAATTATTTTAACATTAATTAAATCTTAATTATTTTAACATTAATTAAATCTTAATTATTTTAATCTTAATTAAATTTTAATTATTTTAACCTTAATTAAATCTTAATTATTTTAACCTTAATTAATCCTTAACGAAATAATTCTAATTAATTCTTAATTCAAATTAAATCTAATTCTTAATAACTCAAATAAATCTTAATAACTTAAATTAAATATTAATAACTTAAATTAATTAATTCTTAAATAACCTCAACTTTTAATGATTTCAACTTTAATTAATACTTAATTATTTTAACCTTAATTTAAAACTTAAATTATTTTAACCTCTAATTAATCCTTAACAATTTAATTCTAATTAATTCTTAATTCAAATTAAATCTTAATACTCAAAATAAATCTTAATAACTTAAATTAATTAATTCTTAAATAACCTCAACTTTTAATGATTTCAACTTTAATTAATTCTTAAGAATTACACCTAATTAATTCTACAAATTAAATCTTTATTCAATCCTTAATCCATGAACTAAAATTCAAATTAATTACCTTTAAGTATGAAACCAAATAAAATTCTACCCAACCGAAACCTCTAACTTAATAATATTAAATATGTCAAAGTGGGTTGACATATTCGCGGGTTCACACGACATGTATCAAATCGGGAATTTGATACATTTTTAGAAACTTAAGTAAAATGTTTTGACTTGTTTGACTCATGCATAACTGTCATGTACATGCATTTGCTTATTTTTTTAAATATATGACATGTCATTCATGTTTAATTTTTCGCATAATTTAGAACGGTTAGATAGGAAAAAGACTGACTGACACTTGCCTAACCTAGTACCAGGGTGGGGCGAGATGATAGTACGTTAGGGAAGCTTGGCCTAGCTAAGTGGAACTAGCCAAAGCTACCTCGCCACATCCTAGACTAGTTAGACCAGAGTTTTTCAAAGAGTAAAATAAAGGTATTATTTCTTTAAAAGGCTTTGTCTAAGGAAAGGGTTGATGATCCAATAAGGCTACGGCCAAAGAAGGCCTCTGTGCCTCGCCAAGACCTGGAAGCCGATTACTGAAATATACTTTTAGATTACCAATTGATTAAACTCGAATCTAACTCAAGGTCAACCAGTCTATAAATAAATTGAGAAAAATTATTCAAGCATCTCACAGTACACCCATAAGGCAACCATGCTTGCTTGTATTGAGACATTTAGAATGGGTGAGATGTTAAGGACTAATTAATTGACAGATGTTTTTCAAAAATGTTTTCAAAATCCTTAGAATATTTTCCTAAAAATTTATTTTCAAAATAATGTTTCAACATAATAATGCTTTTATGAATTTCATGCTTGTCTGATTGCTTATATATATATATTACATTTTCAAAAATTGTATCTTTTCGAAAAATTATTTGACCTACACTCTTAGACACAAACCTTTTTAGGTCAACACTAAAGTCCCTTAAGACACTTAGATAGAGTCAGACAGTGTCGGGTACAGGGGGAGTGTTTTTATTCTTTTAAAAGTTATTTTTTCGAAAATTCAGATCTTTCAAAAAACCTTGTTATATCCTTTTCAAAAACGATTTCGTTGAAAAATTATCATACTATCATTTCAAAATGTCTCTCGAAAACTGTGCTTTAAAAATTACTATCATTTCAAAATGTGTTTTTCAAAAATTGTCTCAAATACTCATTTTTATTCTTCGAAATATTTGTTAAATTATGTCTTTTATCATACTATTTCAAAATGCATTGTACTTATTGCTCTTTTGATTTTGATAAACCCTAAAGACACATAGGGAGTCTTCTTCATGATCTATAAGAACTCCTAGAATTGTGTCAGATTTAGGGGGAGTCTAAGTCAAAAGAGATTAATTTTATTTTCTGACGATTGCTGTTCAAAATTATTACATAATTCTTTTGGTTTGAATCAAACCCTAAGACTCAGAGGAAGATCACTTGTAGTCAACAAGCTTCCTAGGACTGGGTCAAGCTTAGGGGGAGGTCAAATTAAAAGAAATGTTAAAAGTTTCAAAAAGTATTATGTTTTCATACACTGTATTTTCAAATTCATTCTAAAAACATAATATTATCTTTTGTTTAAAACTCATCTTCAAAATTATACAATATCTATTCAAAAATAAAGACTTTTGAAAATATTAACTTCAAAAAGCTTATTTTGAAAATCTTTTTGACCCTTGAAATCCTTTTGAAATTAATGCTACTTGAGAATTTCCAGGACACTTAGGAAAATTTCCTTGCAGTTAACAAGGTTTCCTAGGATTGTGTCAGACTGGAAAAGAATCCAAGTCAAGAACTTATTTTCAAAATCCTTTTTGACTTTTGAATCGATTTGAAATAATGTTTACTTGAGTTCGGAGAATTTCCAGGACACTTAAGGAAATTTCCTTGTAGTTAACAAGGTTTCCTAGGATTGTGTCAGACTGGAAAAGAAACTAAGTCAAGTAAAATATTATGTTTTCACAACAAAATTTTATTAAAATATTTTTTTAATTTTAAGTGAAAAATATGTTTCAAAGTACGAATACTTTTTAAATGCACAATATTTTTCTAAGTGAAAATCTTTTCTAAGTGCAAATTTTTCTAAATGAAAATCTTTTCTAAGTGCAAATTTCTTCTAAGTTCAAAATTATATTTTTCCAAGTACAAAATATTTTTCAAGGTGCAATTTAAGTACTTGGTTCTTTTTATAATACTTTACAAACTAGTACTTAGTCTTTTTCAAATAAAAAGGGTAGAGATTTGAAATGTTTTATCAAAAATTATATGATTTCAAAGAATTATCCTAAGTACTTTCAAAAAGAGAAGAAAAATTTTTATTGTTGGCGCAAGATTTTTTTGTCATTTTTTTTTATGTATGACAAAGGGGGAGAGAGAAGCTTCTCTTAAGTTAGAAATTTTTTTTGTTTTCTCCCAAGGATAAAAACTTAGATCAATTTTTTCCATCTTATCCCAAGGATCAAAACTTAGATCAAATTTTTTCCATTTTCTCCCAAGTATCAAAACTTAGGGATTAAAACTTAGATCAAATCTTTTCCATTTTATCCTAAGGATCAAAACTTAACCCTTAAATCCAATCTAACTTAAGATATTGTCAAACATCAAAAAGGAGGAGATTGTTGGTGCAAGATGCATCGGTGATGTCCTCCTCTAGTGTTTCAATGTTTAACAATATGCTTAAGTTAGTGATACACTAGACAAAGGAAGGGTTAGTCAAGAAATCCGAGTCAAGGTAAAACAAAGTCCTAGTTAACCTAGGCAATAAGTCCTAGTTCGAGGAATTGGACACTAAGTCCTGATCATAGATTGGAAATTAAGTCCTGGCCGCGGGTTGGGCACCTAAGACATGCCCGAGGGTTGGGCACGAAGTCCTGATTCGAGGAATTGGACACTAAGTCCTGGCCGAGGGCTGGACACCTAAGTCCTGACATAGGGTTGGGCAATAAGTCCTGGTCGTGGACTGGGCACGAAGTCCTGATTCGAGGAATTGGGCAATAAGTCCTGGCCGAGGGCTGGGCACCGAAGTCCTGGTGAGTGAAGCTGGGCACTAAGTCCTGGTGAGTGAAGCTGGGCAAAAGTCCAACCGGAGGAGCCGGTTGGCAAAACTTCTCCTGAGAGGAGTAGGCGAAAGGCGCGTTCCCCGGGAAGGGAACATAGGCGTTGGTTCGACCTAGGGTTTCGCAGGAAATCCAAAGTCAGAACCAATCGTTAAGGCTAAGATTATATATGTATTTGTCTTGTGTTTGTGTATCTTGCAGGTACCTAGAGTTGGAGGCAAAGTAGGCAAGCAAACACAAGAAGGCTGGAAAACAGCATCCAGGGCGCCGTGTTAATACAGGCGCCCCCATGCTTCCAGGCGCCCTAAAGGCAGGCGCCGTGTTAATACAGGCGCCCTGGACTGGGTTCTTATCAGCTTCGCGAAGTTCGCAGAGTTTGGATGGATTTTTGACCGCTACTGAGGCGCCCCATAGCAACACAGGCGCCCAAGAAGAAGCTATAAAAGGGGCTTCGACCCCTCAACTCAGAACATCAACTACGACATCATTCTAAGCATTTCGAGTGACGACAAAGCACTAGAGACGAAGCTCTGCGACCAAGGAGGCTCCAGGAGGAAGTGCGCGGCACTTCGGAGTTCCAGATCGGTCGGGTCTTCGACGTTTCGTTTGGTTTGCGTTTACTTTATGCAGTTAATTTTCCTAAACTTTTGATTGTAAAATGTGCACTGTAAGACGGGTTTCTCCGCCTCCAGAAAGTCTGAAAGGAGACCATTAGTGGGCGGACGTTTTTCGTGCTTAGGCCTTGGACGTACTGACCCTAGGGGGTTGGGAACCAAGTAAAACCCTGTGTGCACTTTGAGTTGTTTTGGTGTTTCGTTCTGTCTATTTTTCGCTGCTACTAGCTCTCTGAGTAGAATGAACCAACCTTGAAGATTACGAAAGACGAGATTCTCGACAAAAATTTTTACAAGTCAATATTCACCCCCCCTCTATCGACGACATTGGTCCCACACGATCATCTTAGCCCTGTGGCCAAAACAGAAACATTTATTTCTTCAGACATGGTTGCTTGCCCCCTCACCACATAGGGCCGGGGGGAACCTCTATTCTCACTTTGAACTGGGGATGGTCAAAGACAAAACATTTTAAAGGGGGCAAGAAATTACTCAAAACATAAGAAGTTTGGGGGTGCTTGCATTCACAGCTGAAGCGATTACATCTCTAGTTTACTAGAAAAATTGAAAAAGAAGAAGAAAGTGCAGCAGGCGAGGAGCGACCAAGAAGTCAGAGCCCGATTGGGAAGGATTCTATAGTTCCTGCTCTTCAGGAGTGAGCTATTTCCAAACCCGGCTGACACTTACAGTGCTCAAGTTCGAGCCTGGTTTCAGCAGTTGATCCTTCTCCAACTGGCTGATAGCAGAAGCCCTGTTTAAGACGCTTCAATGCCTGCCCGGCTAAAATCTCGGCGTACTCATCCGACTGCAGGAACTTAGCCTTGGACTCTGCCTCGGCCTTGGACAGTTGGGCTGCATGGTCAATCTTCTGCTGCTGTAGCTTAGCCTCAACCTCCTCCTTGGCGGCCTTCAGCGTCGCCACCTCCCGAAGCAGACAATCCTGGGCCCCCAGTATTTCTTGGAACTTCTGGGTGGCGGTGGAAACTTGGTCCTGAGCCTGGGTCAACTTGTCCTGGAGGTCAGCAGCATAAGATGCTAATAGCTCTAGGTCGTATTCTTTTAGAGTCAGCAGGCGCTCTCGTTCCTCATTCCGATCCTCCAAGGTTTTCTTCGAAGATTCCAGGAGTCTGACCTGATCAGACAGCTCCCTCGTCTGAGTTTGGAGCTGCTCCCGCTCCTGGGATAGTTTCTACAAGTCCTCAGTAAGGGCTTCGTTCTTCTCGAACCCGAGGCATTCCCAGAGTCTGTAACCGTGTAGAGTATCCTCAAAAGCTAGCAAGGTACTGAGATAATGCTCGATCTTCACCTGGAGCGCTCGGCTGACCTCCAACTGTAGGAGGTCGACCTCGCAGGTTTGACCAGCCTCCGCCTCTACTGCCGCCACTCACTGGAGAAGGTCTTCAGTGACTCCCCCGGAGCACAATAGGCGGCTTGTAGCCACACAATTAGAGGCAACCTACGATGCGAAACAAAGATAGTCATGGTAGGGCACCAAAATAGCGAGGAAGAACTCAAGTATGATCACCGTCAGTAAAGACTGATGTAACATGTCTAGATATCGAGCTGAGCCAGCAAACTGCCCCGCCTGAACGAGAGGAGAAAGGAGTTCCTCAGCAGGGGGGCCCTGACTGGCTAGGGACGTCTCTCGGGTCAGGGACGTCAGCCTCCAAGCTTGAAGCCAACTATGGACCATCAGAGGGGGCCCCTTCATCTGAATGGATTGAGAGCCCTTTGTCGCCGTCTTCTTCGCCACAAGGACCCTCTGTGGGAGTTGGTAACGTCCTTTGACACCTCCTTACTGCGTGGAGCAGCAGGAAGGTTTGTCGGGGGGACCAAGTCGTGGGTGAGGGGAGCGGTGGCCACCGCGGTGGGAGAAGAAGGTTCTTCCCGAACCCTCGGGGATCGGGGAGCTACATCCTCGTCAACAATAGAGCGTAGCAACTCTGAGGATAGGCCCTTTTTCAACCTCTTCAGGGGGCGAGCTTTGTGGGCTAGCCGTTTCTGCCGTCTTTCCCCGGTAGCTTGGGTCTCTGAGGGTGCAACAGAGGGAGGGGGTGCAACTTCTCCCTCTGACGTGTTGGTGGGAGAGGCAGTTAAACCCCCTTAGGGCCCATCGGCAGTTCTGATGCTCTAAGATCCTGGAATGCCTCTAGGGTTTCCCGGCCTCTTGATGGCTCAGCCACTTCCTCGCAGCCCTCAATGGAAGCACCCACAGAGGTGGAAGAAGCTGAAGCAGGAACCAACACTTGTTCGTTGGCCTGGTCCCACTTCAGAATCTGGTTCATAGCTCGGGAAAACATAATGTCGTCTACAAAATAAAGACAAAAAGGCATCAGTTAGCATTAACAAGGAAACATACAAGACAAAAGGTAACTTACGAAGACTGGAGCTAAGGCTCGTGACTTTTGGACTAAGCTCGGCCCGATAACGTGTTGGTGCAGAAAGCACCATATCGAACCTTGTTTTGATATTGGCAAAGGATTCAAAGTTAAGTGTTATTTGTGATCTAATAAAGTTACTCAAGTGTGCAGGAAAGTCCTAGTTAATCTAGGCAAGAAGTCCTGGCCGAGGGTTGGGCACCTAAGACCTGACCAAGGGTTGGGCACTAAGTCCTGGCCGAGGGTTGGGCACCTAAGACCTGACCAAGGGTTGGGCACTAAGACCTGGCCGAGGGCTGGGCACCGAAGACCTGCTCGGAAGGTGGGCACGAAGTCCTGGTCGAGGACTGGGCACGAAGACCTGGTCAGGTGAATCGGACAAAAGTCCAACCGGAGGAGCTGATTGGCAAAAGGTAAACTCTCCTGAGAGGAGTAGGTGAGGATGCATTCCCCGTCGAGGGAATAGTAGGCGTCGGTTCGACCTAGGGTTCCATTTGGGAGACCCAAAGTCAGGACCAAGACAGCTACGGCTGTAAAGATGGGCTAATATTCTTGCCTTGTTTGTTTTGGAACTAACCTTGGATGCAGGGACCAAAGGAGTGTGTTTCTGCAGCTCAGAACGCCCCAAAGGAGAGGGGCAGACAGCTGGGCTAGGCGCCCGGGAGGTCCCGAGCGCCCAAGGTCAAAGCCAAACAAGCAGAAAGCAAGAATCGCTTCGAAACAACAATGGTCTAGGCGCCCGGGAGGTCCCGGGCGCCCAAGGTCAAAGCCAAAGAGGAGTCGAAGCACGATCAGCCACGAAGCCAGCAGACCAAGTCAAGCTGGGTGCCCGGGAGGTCCCGGGCGCCCCAGTCAGCTCCAGAGGCCGATTCGGAAGGGATAAGCGCTGACCGAGCTGCGGATGAAAGTTCTCCGATCTGAAGGCACGTGTCGGGCGCCCCCAGCGAATCAGGTGCCCCCAGGAGCACTATAAAAGGGGCTCAACCCTGAGGCTTCAAGAACATAACTTTCCAACGCCTCTACGCCTTTCGTTCAAGCGCTCTGCTCCAGCAAACTCCGATCTCGAGACTCTAGCACCAACGACGACCCTCTACTCCGAAGTACGATCCATACCGGGCGTTGGTAACGAAAAGTGTATTCATTTACTTACTGCACTATTCTTGTATTAAATCTGTCACGCCCCGAGACCCAGGAGCCGCTAATCCAATATAAAATCGGACAGCACCTCCCCTGTCCGGCGGATAATTTACACATACACACAACAACTATAACAACACCACGCAGTTTATATTTGGCCTCAGGCCTCCAAAATAGATAAACATCACATAAAACACAAGACAACTAAGTAGATCATACCTGACTGCGGACCGGTCCGACTTATGACGAAACAACAAATACAACAACCCCTTAGGGCTCACGACACATACGACATATACATATCGCCTAAAGAATTATAAAACAACACACTACAAAGTACAAAACGAAACCATGTCGTCGCGATGGGTAGGGACTGGCTGCTGGGCTCTTCTGGCGACTCCAAGTATTTCAACCTGAAATAAAATCATATGGCAACGGTGTGAGTCCATAAACTCAGTGAATACCCAGTAGATATGCATAGTATGTTATAATAACAATAGGAAAGGGTATACTGAAGATACTGAATAAAGATACATACCGGAATCCATCTAACCTGAAAAGAGGATAATAAGTACCAAGGGAATATCAATAGACATATAATCTCAGATAACAAGTCTCCAGAATATGCATGTCAAACAAGTGCAGCAAACAATGCACGATGCAAAATATGCACATGGTGCAATGCCATGGTCACCCCCTAACTCCAGTCAAGCCACCGAGACAGGCGATACTGTGTCGGCCGAGTGGGTAGAGCTGTGACACTGTCCGTACTCTGCCATCACTGCTCCTGAGTGACCGAGAGGACAGGATGCTGGTGGAGCTATCGCTCCGCCCCATATATATATGGGGGAGATATCTCTCTCATCTTCTCTGGTCTATGGGTAGAGAAGGGATCCCTGCTTGCTACCACGCTCCGAAACCACTACCCCTGAGCGGACGAGCGGAGCAATACATAGCAAATGCACACACCCAGCGGTATCCACTAACCCATGAGTGGCCGTGTGTGCATATCATGTGCCGGAAGACGATTAGGCTCAACCACAAGGGAGTCGCTGATCGCCGGCATGCAACAATGCAAGGATGGTGTATGATAGATACACATACCTCCCTCCCCAAGTCCTCAGTATACTAAGTCTCAGTCTGAAATCCTATAACAGGAAATACAGGTAACCTACAAGGTATACTCGCCGAAATCTATAGATCTCTCAATGTCAAACGCAAGAGATACCTCACGATATCTAAGCATACATATAGATATGACAATACTTGAGACTGTATAGAACTAACCGCATAATAACTCAGGAATAACCAACAAATATCCAGAACAAGCATAATAACTCAGGGATAACTAACAAGTATCCAGGACAGACATAATAACTTAGGGATAACTAACAAGTATCCAGAACAGGCATAATAACTCAGGGATAACTAACAAGTATCCAGAACAGGCATAATAGCTCAGGGATAACTAACAAGTATCCAGGACAGGCATAATAACTCAGGGATAACTAACAAGTATCCAGAACAGGCATAATAGCTCAGGGATAACTAACAAGTATCCAAGACAGACATAATAACTCAGGGATAACTAACAAGTATCCAGAACAGGCATAATAGCTCAGGGATAACTAACAAGTATCCAGGACAGGCATAATAACTCAGGGATAACTAAAAAATATCCAGAACAGGCATAATAGCTCAGGGATAACTAACAAGTATCTAGGACAGACATAATAACTCAGGGATAACTAACAAGTATCCAGAACAGGCATAATAGCTCAGGGATAACTAACAAGTATCCAGGACAGGCATAATAACTCAGGGATAACTAACAAGTATCCAGAACAGGCATAATAACTCAGGGATAACTAACAAGTATCCAGGACAGACATAATAACTCAGGGATAACTAACAAGTATCTAGAACAGGCATAATAACGCAGGGATAACTAACAACTATCCAGGACAGGCATATTAAACCAGGATAGCATATAGTCTTACTGCTATCTATAACAGTCTATGCATAACGACATGACAATATCAAAAGAGATAAGTCAAAGGGTACCCGCCTCCAGAGAGTAGAAGTAGTCCGTATCAAATAAGAACCTCCCGTCCAGAAGTCCAATCAATGTACTGTATCAAGGATATATATTTAATAGCTATTACAAAATAGAATAGCAACTAGCCAGAAAATCCCTAAACCATATTAGGGTTTACCTAATTGTCGTAATCATTTAATTATCCCAAATTAGATGATTATCATAAGTTTTCGCGGTGGGGTTTCAAACTTAGGTTTAATCTAAACCTAACCCAAGATCTAACTCAAGATCAAAACCTCCACCAAACATCAGATCTAATCCTGAAACACAGAATCACGAAACTGGATCAACAGAGATCAAAGGACACATCTCGACAAAACAAAAAAAAAAGGAAAACCATACCACCACATGTTCACTACCAAGATCAGAAATACTCCAACACACTCTAATAGTATGGAGATTCGATATCATACTGAAAACCCTAAGTAAAACCAAAACAAAATCTCTACTCATTCATCCAAATATTCCATGATCAATAGCAACAGAACAAATCGATAGAAAACTCTTCCTCTCATATAACAATGATCTCTTGGCACAAACTTAACCAGATCACAAAACCCAAAGCCAAAACTCATACCCCAATTATAATCAAAATCTAGGGGCAGAGGACAAAAGAAAGAATAGAACCAAATTCCTTATCTGCATACATAACTCCTAGCAATGCATCAACAACTTAATCCAAAAACAAAGTTAACCACATGATCACCATTCCCTTTACCTCAAAATTCCTTCACACAACAAACCTGTAGGATCAATTAACAAAAAGAAAATAGAGTCAAACTCAAACTTCTAACAGAATATTTACTAACCAGGCTGTAGTTTGCATTACACTACACCAACAACCATCTACTGTTCAAAATAGCATTAGTTCATACTCACAAAGAACTGCTTCCATCACATTCCCATTTTCATGATTAGAGCCACCAATCAACCAACACTGTCCCACACGACTAGGTAGCAAGGAAACATTTAAATTGAAATACCGAAATTTCCATCACCCATAACTGAAGAAGAATTCTACTCACCCTAAGGAACTCACTGCCGGTCCCCAATTCTGTAGAATTCCAGCTCCAATATCAATCCTAGACCAATCTCTAGTCCTTATTCATTCTGAATTCTGAAACACAGAATCAATTCAGAGACGACCTTGATATCTGTACACAATCAACCTATCAGCTTGTCAATCCAAATTCAGGGGGTGTTTAACTCACCAGGGCAGCCACCGAAGGCTCCCGCGACTCCGCTCCGTTCAAGACCCAAACTCTAGATCGTCACAAAGCAAAGATATTTTCCCTGGATCCACTGTGGTATCAACATCCCTTCTCAAGATAAAGCTGCGATTAGAGGGGATAGTTAAAGCCCACCATCAGCAATCAATCCCCTAACACAATCTAAGGGAATCCACATGCCTCATGACCTAGAATCGGACTCACCTTCCACCCGTTGTGGCTGGAGGTCGGAGATGGAGCCATCTCTTGAAGGACGATGGGCTTCTGCTCGGACCAAAAGCCGACAACGAGGCACGCACGCGTACGCGCATGGGAGAGGAAGAAGAAACTAGGGTTTGTGGCGCCAACTTTGCTCGAGGGAGGAGAAACCACCGGCCATCGAAGCTCCATTGTGGCATCGAGCTCACGTCGATGAGGAGTCGGGCAATCGCGTAGTTTGGCAGCGGGTTAGGGTTCACGCAATGGATGAAGTGAAGGTTGCGGCTAAGGTTCGCGAACTGGGAGAGAAAGGAATCAGCGTTTGGGCTTTGGCTGCGGCTAGGGCACGCGGAAGGGGAGGAAGGGAAGGATCTAGGGCACGCTCGGGTTTTGGTTGCTGTGTGTGAAGAGGAGAAAAGAAAACTTATAAAGGGATGGGACTTTTGCAAAAAAGTCCCTCCATTTCCTCAATTTCACACTTTACCCTTAGGGTAAGGATTTTAACCATTTAACTCTCCCATTCATATTTTAATTTACCTCAATAATTTTTTAGGGTTAGATTACTCACCCTTTCTTAATTTAAAAGTCTACCTGCAAGCCCCTTAACTTTAGGTAAATTTACTTAAGCCAATTACTTAAGGTTTTCTTCCATAAAATCCTTAATAAGTTTTAAGGTTTACAATAAAGCCCCTTGGCTCCTCTTGTAGGGCAGAAAATCCTAGACTCTCTCAGGAAAAATCTCGAAAAATTTTCTAGTCCGGATTTTTGAATTGTTGTATTTTACAAAATCTCTAAACCTTTGCGCGAATATAGAATTGCTCGCAGTAAACGGTCAAGGACCGTGGGCCTTGGAGTAGGAGCCGACCGCGACTCCGAACCAAGTAAAAATACTTGTGTTCCTTGTGTGTTTGTTTTTAATTCCGCTGTGTATTTTCTCTTATTGTTATTCGAAAAGATTTTCACGATATTCACCCCCCCCTTATCATGTTTCTTGATCCAACAAGTGGTATCAGAGTGGGTGGCTCAAATTTGGTGCAACTACCAATTTGAGAGTATTTTCGAATTTTTTAAAATAATTTTTAATTTCTTTTCTTTCTCGTTAATCGAGGTTGGTGCAACACCACTCGATCTTTTTCGCTTTTTATTTCACATAATTTTGAATCTTCATCTTTTCACCATTCATTAGAATTGATAAAACGATCAATTTTTAAAAACTATAATTTTAATAGTTTTTCTCGAAATTCGTGCTACCTTAATTCGAACAATCTCTTTTAACTCCTATTTTTTCCATTAACCAGAATATTCATTTTCTAAAAATTTGTCACAAACTTTTTATTATTACTTTATTCTGCCTCGAAATTCATGCAATATTTTTTAGGCTATTTTTTCTCTCTCCCGCACTACTAATCCAAGACCAAGTCTTGGTACATTTTTGTTATTTCTTGTGTGTACGAGGTTTAAACTAAATGGCCAACCAAGAGTGGAACAGTGCCCGTCCACCGCTATTCTCCGATGAGAACTTCAATTTTTGGAGAAGTCAAATGGAGTCCCTTCTGAAGGCCCACATGGACTTATGGCGGATCATCCAAATGAGATTCTCTTTTCCCGTAGAAGATGAGTTATCAATCGAGTGAGACAAACTGGATGAACAAACCCTCAACTAAATCGAGACTGATGCAAGGGCAACTGCAATCCTACAATGTGGCCTAACCAAGGAGCAACTCGAACTAGTATGTCCATTCAGATGTGCCAGAGAAATTTGGGAAAAGCTAATCAATCTACACGAAGAGAGCTCCGGTATTGAGATCTTAGAAGAGTTAGCACCCGACGTCAAAATTGACTCTGGATCAGAAGATGAGAAAGAATCCATACCTGACTGCGAATTTGAGCCAGAGTCAGAAGACAAATTGACTGAGACAAAAATGGTAACCAATTTCGAATCTTTTTTTGAATTACAATTAAACAATCAAATAGATACTGTAATGGTCGAGGAAGGTGTAATTTCTAGTGCAGGGAAAGCTCCAAGAGCACCACCAAAGAAGAAGCTTCAACCTGTACCCGAGTCTGACTCAGACTCGGAATCAGAAGACAATGAAGGAGATCTATTGAGGCAATCAGCCCTAGAATGATCGGGAAGATCATGGTTTTGATGTGTGTGTGTCAATATGTTTAAGGTTAGGGTTTTGTGTTGTATTTGAGATGTGTGATTGAGTTTGTAGGACTTGGAGAATCACACATGGAGAACACATCCAAGGGATGAGAGCCGAGGGAGGAGTGCTCCAAGGGCAAGCCGGGAAGTGGACTTCAAGGGCACACGTGAAGGGTGGCATGGAGGCAAGCCGAGGAAGGCTTGTGTTCGCATCCGAGGGACAATAGCCAGAGGAAGATGACTTCAAGGGGCGAGCCAAGGGATCATACCTGAAGGCATACGTGAAGGAGAGTGTTTTGAGTGATTGTAAGTGAGTTGAGAAGCTGGGCAGTCGACTGGCCAAAGGGCAATCGACTGCCAAAACTCACAGAAGGTTTTCAGCCTTCTACCAGTCGACTGCCCCGACTGGTAACCCCAAAAAACTAGCCGTTGGCTAGCATTTAAAGCTAGACTAGTCGACTGCCCTCGGGGCAGTCGACTGGTGCGGGTCTGGACAGTTTGTTAAGCTGTCTTGTTCTCTTATTTAAAGGAGACTTATTTGCACGAGTTGGGTATGGTTCTCTACTGTACCGAAGTGCTGCTAGTGCTCCATCTGATCTACTCTTCCTCTAGTCTTCATCGTGATCTTGTAAAGAGGAAGAAGACAAAGTTTGTAAAGGTTTCTCCACCTTTGAAGGAGGATTTCATAGTGGAGAGTGTGCAACCGTGTGGATCCTTGGATTAGTAACCCGTTGGGTGGATACCAAGTAAAAGTACTGTGAGTTAACATTGGATCTTATTGTTTTCAATATATTTTGTATTATGCTAACCCTATTGTAGAGGAAAGCCGAGCCATCGATCCTAACAGTTGGTATCAGAGCGCAAGGATGCCTTCAACGAACTAACCGCCAAGAAGAGCAATCATTGAAATGGCCGTCTCGCATATTCAACCGCCAAAATTCGAGGGAGAATTTTCATGGTGGAAGAAGAAAATGAAGATATTTTTCAACATCGACTTTGATATTATGCTAATCATTGAAAACGGTTTTGAGATACCTAGGGATCAAGAAAACAAGCTTCTTGAGAAAGTAAGGTGGAGCAAGAAGCAAAAAGATGATTACTTGGCAAATTTCAAAGCCTTGCATCATCTACTTAGTGTGCTTCCTCAACAAGAAGTGACAAGGATCGGAAACTACTCGAGTGCCAAGGATTTATGGGACAAATTAGTGGAACTTCATGAAGGCACCTCGGAGGTGAAAATGGCGAAAAGAGATCTTCTTCGGTCCCAACTAAATAATATCAAGCTCGACAAAGGGGAGAAGGTAACAAGATTACATGCTAGATTTAAAGAAATTCTCAATGGGCTAACAAGTGTAGGGGAACAATTATCCAACCGAGACATTGTGATGAAAGCCCTAAATGCCTTCCCAAGAACATCAACTTGGAGCTCCATGGTGGATTCGTACTACATTTCAAAGGACCTAGAGAAAACATCTCTAGAGGAGTTTTTCTCAACCATGGAGCTTCATGAGACTCGAGTTGGAGTAACGATCGAAGAATCATACTACAAGCCAAAGAGTATAGCTCTTTTGGCAAACAAGGGAAAAGGTAAGAAGATGAAGGTCTCATCATCCGAGTCAGAGGATTCAAGTGCTTCCATGGGTAGTGATGCGGAAGCATACATGGTAAGAAAAGTAAGAAAAGCATTTAAATAATTTTCTACTAACAAGTCTCATGGTAGGAAAGAATTGAGGAGCAAACATAAATCAAGAAAGATAATTTGCTACAACTGCCAAGGAGAAGGACACATGAGAGATGAGTGTCCTCTCTTGAAAAAGAAGAAAGAAAAGAAGAAAGAGGGGAAGAAGAAGTCAAAAGAGAAAGAGAAGAAGGTGCAAAACTTAAAGGCTACATGGGATGATCCATCTTCGTCGGAGGAGGAGGAGCAGAACTTTGTATCCCATTTTGCACTAATGGGAATTGATGACCTTGCCTCCATGGCATCCGAATTTGAAGAGGAGAAGAGCTCAAGTGAAGATGAAGGCAGCTCAAGTGAAGGGGGAGGCTCCACTTCAGAATCGGACTTCTCGGTAAGTGAGGTACATAACTTACCTACTGCTATTCTTGTTAAAATTATTTCTAGTACTAGTGATGACTTAGTTGATGCTAAAAAGAAGATTAAATGCCTAAAAAGGGAAAAATGCATGTTAAAAGATAAATTAGCATCAATGAAAATTAAGGACAATGAGCATGTTTCTTCTTCTAACTCAAATGACTCATTTTTAGAAGAAGAAAATAAGGACTTAAGGGAAAAGGTAGATAGCCTTACCCAAGCACTTAGGAAGTTTGAAGTTGGCTCAAAAACATTAGATATGATCATTGGGAGCCAAAGAGCAAGCTTTAGGAAAGAGGGATTAGGGTTTGGAAAGTCTAACAATGGGAAAGCATATCATTGCCTAATTGCTAGAGGACAATCCAAGACCAAGACCCTAAGTAAGAAATGGATCCCCAAGGAGTATTTGGTTAACCCAATTAGGAAACATTACTATTGGGTACCAAAGTCAATCCTCAAGGGTTAAAGGATTTGGGATAGGTCAACCATGGTATTAGAATTTCAAATTTTTGAAATTTGGTTGACTTGAGACATTGAGGAGGAGTTTGTAGCCCATAGTAGAAATTCATGATGAATTGGGCAAAATAAGGATTATCTTGAAAACATCTTATATTACTTAGTCTATGATTGTATTCTTACATATGGGATGTTAGGATGATACATTGGTTCACTTGTGCTTATGGCATAGTGTTGAATCATTAAATGTATCAAATTCATTGAAAATAGACCAACCATGGGGAAGGTGTTGGTGCAGGAAGCACCATATCGAACCTTGTTTTGATATTGGCCATGGGTTCAAAGTTAAGTATTATTGGTGATCTAACAATGTTACTCAAGTGTGCAGGAAAAGTCCTAGCGAAGGGCTGCTAGGCACCTGGCGAAGGACTGCCAGGAAACAAAGTCCTAGCGAAGGGCTGCTAGGCACCTGGCGAAGGGCTGCCAGGAAACAAAGTCCTAGCGAAGGGCTGCTAGGCACTGGCGAAGGAATGTCAGGATAAAAAGTCCTAGCGAAGGACTGCTAGGCACTGGCGAAGGAATGCCAGGGTAAAAAGTCCTAGCGAAGGACTGCTAGGCACTGGCGAAGGAATGCCAGGGTACTGAAGCCCTAGCGAACGACTGCTAGGCGTCAGGCGAAGGACAGCTTGGGACTGAAGCCCTAGCGAAGGAATGCTAGGCACCGGGCGAAGGACAGCTCAGTATCCAAGACCTGGCAAAGGACCGCCAGGCAAAAGTCCAACCAGAGGAGCAGTTGGCATCAGGTACATTCTCCCGAGAGGAGTAGGTGAGGACGCGTTCCCCGTCGAGGGAACAGTAGGCGTTGGTTCGACCTAGGGCTCCATTTTGGAGGCCCAAAGTCAGAACCAAGACAGCTAAGGCTGTATAAACTAACATCTTATTGTTTTATGGTGTTTTGGACTAACCCTGGATGCAGGACCAAAGGAACGAGTGTTTGCAGCTCAGAGAGCCTCAAAGGAATGAGGCAACAGCTGACCAGGGCGCCCGGAGTGTCCCGGGCGCCCCCAAGGTGAACACAAAACACACAAAACAAAGGCAGGCTTCGACAGCTCATCTCCCAGGCGCCCCCGTGCTCCCGGGCACCCCCGCTGCTCCCGGGCGCCCCCAGCGCTCCGGGCGCCCCCAGTTCAAGCCTACGAAGAGAAGCCAGCCAAGCCAAAGGGATAAGATTTGACCCGGTCAACCCGGGCGCCCCCAGCGTCCCGGGCGCCCCGGTCAAGATGTGATCCCGAGTTTGAAGGGATCAGAAGTTGACCGAGGGAAAGGCGGATCGACCGACATGTGGGGGGGTGCCCCCGACGTTCCGGGCGCCCCCAGGGCCTATAAAAGGGCCCTCGACCCTGAGGCTTGGTACAACAAATTCTTTCAACGCTTCTACGCTCTTCGGCTTCCGCGCTCTGCTCCGGCAACCTCCCGACTCAAGATACAAGCGCCGACGACGTCCTACTGCTCTGGAAAAAGTAATCTACATCGGACGTCGGTAAAAAGAAGAGCTCAATTTCAGTACTGTACTTAAATTGTAATTCCATTTATGTAACTGTTTTTTACGCGATTATAGTATTGCCCGCAGTAAACGGTCAGCGACCGTGGGCCTTGGAGTAGGAGTCGACCTAGGCTCCGAACCAAGTAAAAATATCTGTGTTTGCGTGTTTTTTGATTTTAATCTTCCGCTACGCATTCTCTTTTCTAATCCGAACGCTTTCCGATATTCACCCCCCCCCTCTATCGGTTCTCTCGATCCAACAGAAGGCATGTGTTTAATTAATGGACACCTTGCTCAAAGATCATGGTTGAATATTTTTAAATATTGGAAAACCATTTCATGTTTTATTTATGTTGGCATGACTTTGAAACATGTATGAGTTCACAATTGGATTGAAAATTTGATACAAAATTAATGTTTTCATGGATTTTGAGACTTTGGTCAAAAGTCAAGCATGTTTGATACTTTTCATAATTTGATATTTTTCTTTGATAGAGTATGTTATATCAAACATGTCTGTAAATTTTTATAATTTTTGAAATTTTTTGGAATTTTTAGGAGGTTTCTGAAATTCAGATCAAAGGTTGAAAAGTATGATTGAAAGAGTATCAGTCGATTGCTCCATGGGGCAGTCGACTGGCATGGCAAATTTCAGATTCTGAAACTTTTTTAGAAATGAGTTTTTCCCTCATTGATGGTATAGATTAATATTGCTATAGACAATCATTTTTGATGGTGTCAAAGGGGGAGAATGGGTAGTTTAAGTTTGATTTTTAGCTAAAATCTTGACTTAACATTGGATAATGATGAAAAATTGAAAATGGCATAGATTAAGGGGGAGGTTACCATTTTGCTATGTCTTATATTTTCAATTGCCATTGATATTTACTGTTGCTGGCTGGTATATTTTATCCCTAACTTAAACACATTGCCACACATCAAAAAGGGGGAGATTGTTGAGACAATCGGCCCTAGAATGATCGGGAAGATCATGGTTTTGATGTGTGTGTGTCAATATGTTTAAGGTTAGGGTTTTGTATTGTATTTGAGATGTGTGATTGAGTTTGCAGGACTTGGAGAATCACACATCGAAAACACATCCGAGGGACGAGAGCCGAGGGAGGAGAGCTCCAAGGGCAAGCCGGGAAGTGGACTTCAAGGGCACACGTGAAGGGTGGCATGGAGGCAAGCCGAGGAAGGCTTGTGTGCGCATCTGAGGAACGATAGCCAGAGGAAGATGACTTCAAGGGGCGAGCCAAGGGAGCATACCTGAAGGCATACGTGAAGGAGAGTGTTTTGAGTGATTGTAAGTGAGTTGAGAGGCTGGGCAGTCGACTGGCCAGAGGGCAGTCGACTGCCAAAACTCACAGAAGGTTTTTAGCCTTCTACCAGTCGACTGCCCCAGGGGCAGTCGACTGGTAACCCCGAAAAACTAGCTATTGGCTAGCCGTTGGATAGCATTTAAAGCTAGACCAGTCGACTGCCCTCGGGGCAGTTGACTGGTGCAGGTCTGGACAGTTTGTTAAGCTATCTTGTTCTCTTATTTAAAGGAGACTTCTTGGCTCGAGTTGGGTACGGTTCTCTACTGTACCGAAGTGCTGCTAGTGCTCCATCTGATCTACTCTTCCTCTAGTCTTCATCGTGATCTTGTAAAGAGGAAGAAGACAAAGTTTGTAAAGGTTTCTCCACCTTTGAAGGAGGATTTCATAGTGGAGAGTGTGCAACCATGTGGATCCTTGGATTAGTCACCCATTGGGTGGATATCAAGTAAAAGTACTGTGAGTTAGCATTGGATCTTATTGTTTTCATTATATTTTATATTGTGCTAACCCTATTGTAGAGAAAAGTCGAGCCATCGATCCTAACAGTCGACCCAAACTAGTCTGATTAGCTCGTGATCTTTACAAGAGTACTGGACAAATGATCATGAAAGGTAAGTTTTCAATATTTGAAAGTCCAATATTTATCTCAAATAACGTGATTAATTCGTATAAATTAGTTAAGATTGATACGTTAGAAAACTTAATTCACAACCATGCTGATTTTAAAAAACCATAATTTTATTTCAATTATGATGTAACTTAGATCATTTTTTGTCATGTTTGTTTTTTTTTATTATGCTTAGAATTATGTTTGGTTAGATTAAGGACAAAGTGAGTTAATTGAAATTTGAACAACATAGTATTGGGTGGAGGTGAGATGATAGTATGTTAGGGAAACCTTTCTAATAAGGTCAAGTACACCCTACTTGGTCTGTTTAGTTTGGCGGAACTAGCCGAAGCTACCGATCCAAGACCCAAGCTAGTTAGACTAAAATCTTTCAAAAAGTAACTTGAAGATGAATTTTCTATAAAAGGCTTTGTCGAGGAAAGAGTTGATAATCCAATAAGGCTACAGGCAAAGAAGGCCTAGTGCCTCGCCAAGACCTGGAAGCCAATTACTGAAAATCAAATTCACTTTACTATTGTTAGATTTGAATGTAACACAAAGTTCAATTAATCTTAGATTCATAACAAATGTTTCAAAATTAATAAACTTAACCATTTTTTTTTAATTAAAATACTTATCTCACAAAACCCATAAGGTTAACATGTTTGATCATGTAGAACTGGGTGAGATATCTAGGACCTAAGAATATATGTTGATGGATCGTCTAAGGCGTGTAGAGGGGGGTGATTGCACTTTTTCAGATTGTTTCGATCTCTACAGAATTATTAGCGCAGCGGAAATAATATGTAAAGGAAAATAAACAATGCTAACAAGAGTATTTTACTTGGTATCCACCCAGATGGGTGACTAATCCAAGGATCCACGCCGCGAGCACAACTTTCACTATGAAAATCTCTTTCAGGTGGAGAAACCTTTACAACGGCGATCTTCCTCTTTACAGAATGAAGTAAAGTGAGTGAGAGGAAGTAAGAGCACTTTTCAGTTGGGCAGCACCTCGTTACTGTACAGAACCATACCGTACAAGTACAAAAAGGTGCTCCTTTTATAGGTGAAAAGGACAGACTCGCAGTCTGTCCAGCTCCGCACCAGTCGACTGCCCCAAGGGCAGTCGACTAGCCCAAGGGCAGTCGACTGGCCCAAGGGCAGTCGACTGGCCCAGCATTAACTGCTAGCCAATGGCTAGCCAACGGCTAGCCAACAGCTAGCCAACGGCTAGTTTCGGGGTATACCAGTCGACTGCCCATGGGGCAGTCGACTGGTCCGAGGCTGCGACCTTTCTGTGGGTTTTGGCAGTCGACTGCCTCCAGGCCAGTCGACTGCCCTGCCTCCCAGCTTAGTTCTAGCCACTCCGGACCTTCTCCTTCGCGTGTGCCTTCAGGTCTGCTCCCTTAGCTCGCCCCTTGAAGTTCTCTTCCTCTGGCTATTGTCCCTCGGATGCGCACGCAAGCCTTCCCTTGGCTTGCCTCCATGCCACCCTTCACGTGTGCCCTTGAAGTCCACTTCCCGGCTTGCCCTTGGAGCTCTCCTCCCTCGTCTCTCATCCCTCGGATATGTCCACCATGTGTGATTCTCCAAGTCCTGCAAACTCAATCACACATACAAAAACAACATAACACTCTATCTTTAATCCTATTCGCCCACACATCAAAACCATGATCTTTCAATCATTTAAGGGTCGATTGCCTCAACAATCACCCCCTTTTTGATGTGTGGCAATATGTTTAAGTTAGAGATAAACAACAACCACAATAGCAATACATAACAATTGAAAAATTAAGACATCCCTAGGAGGTAACCTCCCCCTTAATCTATGTCTTCTTCCCATTTTCAATTCTACTCATAATCCAAGTTAAGTTTCCATTTAACAACAACAATATGTTAAAAATATAAAACATATCAGAACCTAAGAGGTACCTCCCCCTTAATCCATGTCTTTTCCATTTTCAAACATTCAAGCATTCAAGTTCTAAGTTAGATAAAATACCTAAAATCATCCATTTTAAGTCAAAATTCTAACTTAAACCATCCATTCTCCCCCTTTGACACCATCAAAATGATTGCCTCAAGCAATCAAAACCCATGGCATCAAATGAAAGAATTTTCAATTTCTGAAATTTCTCACAGTGGCTGAAAAATAGGCGTGCCAGTCAACTACCCATAAGGCAGTCGACTGATACGCTATCAGTCTGATTTTTCAGGTTTTCTATCGAATTTCAGAAACTCCCAGAAAATTCCAAAAATTATAAAATTTTGCATACATGTTTGAAATGTTATACTCTATCAGGAAAAATATTAAACCATATAAAATTTCAACCATGCATGACTTTTGATAAAAATCCAAAAGTTTTGAAAACACTACATTTTGTATCAAACTTTGAATCCAATTTTACAACCATATGACTTTTAAAAACATTGCAAAGTATGTAAGACATAAAATGGTTTTTTTAAAAGTTTAAAATGTCCAACTATGATCTTTGGGCAAAGTATCCATTGATTAAACACTTGCCTTCCCCATAGTTTGTCTAGTTTTCATATATTGATACTTTTAATGGTTCAACAATGTGCCACAAGCACAAGTGAGCCAAATGTATCACCCTAATGGATCAAGCACCCTTATTCAAAGCTAATGTCTCCAAGTTCATCCTATACTTCCAAAAAACACATTCCAAGCCCTCTTCTTAAGGATGTGAACTCCGATTCCGGAAGAGGCTTGGTAAAGATATCGGCTAGGTTCGACTTGGATTCAACATAGTGTAGTTCTATGTCTCCCCTTGCCACATAATCTCTAATGAAGTGATGTTTCACTTCAATGTATTTTGTCCTAAAATGGTGAACTGAATTTTTTGTTAAGTTGATTGTACTTACATTGTCACACAAGACTTTGACCTTGGTGTAATGTAACTTATAATCCTCTAAGGTGTGCATGATCCAAAGGAGTTGGGAAACACACCCACCCATTGCCACATATTCCGCTTCCGTTGTTGATAGGGCAACGCATGGTTGTTTCCTACTACTCCAACTAACTAAGGAAGACCCAAGAAATTGACTCCCTCCACTTGTACTCTTCCTATCTAACTTGCAACCCGCATAGTCCGAGTCGGTGTATCCAATTAGGTCAACACTAGGGGTTCTAGGATACCAAAGTCCGACATTAAGGGTCCCTTTTACATATCTTAAGATCCTCTTGACTACAACCAAATGGGACTCTTTGGCACACGATTGGTACCTTGCACACATTCCTACCGCAAAAAGTATGTCGGGTCTACTAGCAGTTAGGTATAGGAGGCTACCAATCATGATCCTATATTGTTTAGAGTCTACCATTTTCCCTTCAATGTCACTATCCATTTTCACATTGGTTCCTATGGGTGTAGATGCTACCTTAGCATTTTCTAAACCAAGTTTCTTTAACATCTCCATAGCATATTTGGTTTGAAAGACATGTGTACCTTCATTAGTTGCTTAACTTGAAGGCCTAAGAAAAAGGTTAACACTCCTACAAGACTCATCTCAAATTCATCTTCTATACACTTGATGAATTCATGTAGGAAGTCATTATTTGTTGACCCAAAAATGATATCGTCTACATAGACTTGGGCAACAAATATCTCCTTGTCCTTAGATTTTAGGAACAATGTAGGGTCAATTGTTCCTCTCCTAAACCCCTTAGACACTAGAAATGAGGAAAGCCTTTCATACCAAGCCCGGGGAGCTTGTTTCAATCCATATAAGGCTTTTCTTAATTTGAACACGTGTCCTGGATAGTTAGGGTCCTCAAACCCGGGGGGTTGTTCTACATAGACCTCTTCCTTAATGATCCCATTTAGGAATGCCGACTTCACATCCATTTGGTGGAGTGTGAAACCCATGTGAGCGGCATAGGCTAGTAGAATTCTAATTGATTCTAACCTAGCTACGGAGGCATAAGTCTCATCATAGTCTAGTCTCTCAACTTGGTTAAACCCCCTAGCTACTAATCTAGCCTTGTTTCTAGTGATTTTACCTTGGTTATCTAGTTTGTTCCTAAAAACCCATCTTGTGGTTACAATGGTACAATCAGTGGGCCTAGGAACCAACTCCCAAACTTCACTCCTCTCAAATTGATTTAACTCTTCTTGCATGGCTAAAACCCAATCAACATCTCCCAATGTTTCATCAATGGACTTAGGTTCTAATTGGGAGATTAGAGCTATTTGACTAGTTTGGTCCCTAAAATAGGACCTAGTCCTTACTTTTTGAGTGACATCACCCACAATTTGGTCAATAGGGTGATCATGGTGATGTCTCAATGGTCTAGAGGTTATAGTTTTATTAACTCCTTCCTCATCCTCTAGGGTACTTCTTACTCCCCCTTGATCATTACCCTCCAAATGTAGGTCTTGAATTCGTTGGGCAAGGAGTTGGACTTCTTCTATATCCTTATCAATTGAGGTCTTCCTAGGGTAGGTACTACTTGTATCATCAAATTTAACATTCGAGGACTCCTCAATCACCTTTGTTCTTTTGTTATACACTCTATAACCTCTACTATTTGATGAGTACCCTACTAGAATCCCTTCATCGGCTTTTGACTCAAATTTCCTTAAGTCATCTTTGGTATTTAATATGTAAACTTTACATCCAAAGACTCTAAAATAATAGACTTGTGGTACCCTTCCATTCCACAGTTCAAAGGGTGTTTTTCCTAAAAATCTATGTACCAACACCCGATTTTGGATATAGCAAGCGGTGTTAACCGCTTCGGCCCAAAAATAGCTAGGAAGGGAATATGCATTATGCATAGTCCTAGCAGCTTCTTGTAGGGCTTGGTTTCTCCTCTCAACTACCCCATTTTGTTGAGGAGTCCTTGGGCATGAAAACTCATGCTTGTACCCATTTTCAACACAAAATTGTGTGAAACTAGCGTTTTGGAACTCCCCACCATGGTCACTCCTAATTCGGTTTATTTTGGTATGTTTTTCGTTTTCTACCCTCTTACTAAATCCTATGAAGATCTCTAGGGTATCATCCTTATGTTTCAAGAAATAGACCCATGTAAACCTAGAAAAGTCATCTACTATCACTAGGCAATACTTACTCCCTACAAGTGAGGGAGTACTATGGCAATCAAACAAGTCTATATGCAAAAGTTCTAAAGGTAAGGAAGTGGTGATTAGAGTTTTACCTTTGTGTGATGCATTTGATTGCTTACCCTCTTGGCATGCATCACACAACTTGTTCTTCTCGTACTTGATCATTGGGAGCCCCTTCACCAAATCTTCCTTAGCCACTCTTGCAATGCTTCTCATGTTGACATGTCCAAGTCTCCGGTGCCACAACCACCCTTCTTCTTCTTTAGACATGAGACACTTGACAACATTGTTAGTAGCATAAGATAGATCAAAATAATATAGATTTGCCTCTCTAAACCCTTCTAATATGATAGCATTTGATTCATTATGTCTAATGATGCATTTTTTAGCATGAAATTCTACTTGAAAACCGGCATCACATAATTGACTCACACTTAATAAATTAAACTTCATGTCTTTGATTAAAAGTACTTTATGAATTGAAATAGTGGGAGATACCTCAATTGTGCCCCTACCAATAATCCTCAATTTTCCACTATTCCCAAAGGAGATCGTCCCTTCTCTTAGGTAGCTAATAGTGGTGAACTTGCTCACATCCCCGGTCATGTGTCTTGAGCATCCACTATCTACTATCCACATTGTTGGTGCCTCCTTCACCTTTACCTAAACAACATGGAAAACATACTCTTTTGGTACCCATATCTTTGATCCATAAGCATCATTTAGAAATCTCTTAGGTACTCATACCTTCTTTGTGGTTCCCCTAGCTCCTAGTCTCCTAGATGCACCAATCCTACCGGTAAGTGAAACAAATGCTACTTCGTTGGTCTTAGGCCTATATCCCAACCCGGCCTTGTTATATACAGCCCTTTGACTGTTGATGATCATATCTAGGTTACTAGATCCCACTTGGAATTTCCTAAGGGCCTTAGTGAGGTCATCTACCTATTTCCTTAATTCCCTCTTTTCATTTTCAATGTGTGAAACATGTGAAGAGGTAGAACTAGCATGCAAATCTTTAAGTCTAGTAGCTTCTACTCTAAGCATGGCAATTTGTTCCTTTAGGTCCTTAACTTTACTTCTAGCCTTAGCTAAGTCCATGTTCGTACTAGAAATTATTTTCACTAAAGTAGAGGAGGGTAAGTGGTATACCTCACTTACCGAAGCTTCTGATTCTGATGATGAAGTGGAAGAGCTCTCATCCTCACTGCTTGAGCTTCGTTCACCATTTGATGAATCTGAGTGATCTTGTGTCATAAGAGCAAAGTGGGAGACTTGCTCTTCTTCTTCCTCTGAGGATGAGGGATCATCCCAAGTCGCCTTGAGGTTCGTGACACCCTTCTCCTTTCCCTTTGATTTCTTCTTGTCACCCTTCTTCTTCTCTTCCTTCTTGCCATCCCTTTTCTTCAATTGGGGACACTCGTTCTTCATATGTCCCTCTTGGTGACAGTTGTAGCAGATTATGTCCTTGGCCTTACCCTTACCTTTGGCCCCTTTCCTAGCATAGGATTTGTTAGATAAACTTTTAAATGCTCTACGAAATTTTCTTACCATGAAGGCCTCTTGGTCACTGTCCATGGAGGTGCTTGACTCCTCTGAGTCTGATGAAGATGAGTAGACCACCTTCTTCTTCTCCTTCCTCCTCTTCTTCTCCTTTTCTGCAACAAAAGCAATACCTTTCTCTTTGGCCGAAATATTAGCTTGCTCGTGCAGTTCAAATTCACAAAACAAATCGTCTAATTTAACTAAAGATAAGTCCCTTGATACCTTGTAAGCATCAACCATGAATGCCCACAAGGTGGTTCTTGGGAATGCTTGTAACACATACCTGACGATGTCCCGGTTTTCTATCTTCTCTCCAATCCCGTGGAGCTCATTTATCACTTCTTTCACCCTTCCATGTAGCTGGCTGACGATCTCGTTGCTCTTCATGGAAAGGGATTGCAGTTGGGACACCAACAAGTCCTTCTTAGCTCTTCTGGACTCGTTTGACCCCTCGTTCAACTCTACCAACTTGTCCCACAGTTCCTTGGCGCTCTTGAACGACCCCACCTTGTTCAGTAGCTCCTTCGAGAACCCGCATTGTAATGTCGTGGTGGCCTTGGCATTTGATTGCGCCCTCTTCATCACCTCCTTCGACTATGATCTCATTGGTGTTGGGTCTCCTCTTTCATCGACGGGCGCCTCGAAGCCATCTACAACACTTATTCAATTTTCAATATCATTCATGAGGTAGTATTCCATCCTACCTTTCCAATAGGCGAAGTTGTTCCCATCGAAGAATGGAGGTCGTGCGGTGGAGTATCCCTCTTGAAACGCCATCACAATTGTTCTGGTTGACTGTAAGATCTTCCAAAACGCACCGGCTCTGATACCAACAGATGGATCGTCTAAGGCGTGCAGAGGGGGGTGAATGCACTTTTTCATATCGTTTCGATCTCTACAGAATTGTTAGCGCAGCAGAAATAATATGTAAAGGAAAATAAACAATGCTAACAAGAGTATTTTACTTGGTATCCACCTAGATGGGTGACTAATCCAAGGATCCACGCCGCGAGCACAACTTTCACTATGAAAATCTCCTTCAGGTGGAGAAACCTTTACAATGGCGATCTTCCTCTTTACAGAATGAAGTAAATTGAGTGAGAGGAAGTAAGAACACTTTTCAGTTGGGCAGCACCTCGTTACTGTACGGAACCGTACCGTACACGTACAAAAAGGTGCTCCTTTTATAGGTGAAAAGGACAGACTCACAGTCTGTCCAGCCCCGCACCAGTCGACTGCCCCAAGGGCAGTCGACTGGCCCAGCATTAACTATTGGCCAACGGCTAGCCAACGGCTAGTTTCGGGGTATACCAGTCAACTGCCCATGGGGCAGTCGACTGGTCCGAGGCTGCGAACTTTCTGTGGGTTTTGGTAGTCGACTGCCTCCAGGCCAGTCGACTGCCCTGACTCCCAGCTTAGTCCAGCCCCTCCGGACCTTCTCCTTCGCGTGTGCCTTCAAGTCTGCTCCCTTAGCTCGCCCCTTGAAGTCCTCTTCCTCTGGCTATTGCCCCTCGGATGCGCACGCAAGCCTTCCCTTGGCTTGCCTCCATGCCACCCTTCACGTATGCCCTTGAAGTCTACTTCCCGGCTTGCCCTTGGAGCTCTCCTCCCTCGGCTCTCGTCCCTCGGATATGTCCACCATGTATGATTCTCCAAGTCCTGCAAACTCAATCACACATATCAAATACAACATAACACTCTAACTTTAAACCTATTCGCCCACACATCAAAACCATGATCTTTCAATCATTTAAGGGTCGATTGCCTCAACATATGTCACTACCCTTTTAAATAAAACTCAAAGTGCTTTCAAAAGTTTTTCAAAATTATCTCTACTTTTTAAATTAATTCAGTTTACTGTACCCTACTTTTTCATCTCTAACAATTTTTTCCAAAATATTGAATTTCATGTTAGATATCACTATAGACTCGTTTTAAATAGAATCTAGGGCTTGTTTGATTTAGTTATTGATTGGTCAAACATGGTCAAACATAGTCAAACATGGATGACACTGAAGTCCCCTAAGGCATTAGATTGAGTCAAACGGTACAGGGGGAGTGATTTATTCTTTTAATTTTCTTTCAAAAATGTGCTTGAAAAATCACTATCTTTTAAAATGGATTTCGAAAACTGTGCTTTAAATACTATTACTTATGTTTTTCGAAAACTATGCCTGACAAATTACCTTCGTTTCAAAATATGTTTCGAAGTTTCAAAATACATTCGAAAATTATGTCTATGTCTCATTTGATTTTGGTAAACCCTAAAGACACAGAGGAAGGTCCACTTCATAATCTACAAAGACTCCTAGGATGTGTCAAATTTAGGGGGAGTTTAAATCAAAAGGAGAACTTTTGAAAAGTTTTTATTGGTAATTATCGGTTTTGAAATTATTAAATAATTCCTTTGATCTGAACTAAACCCTAAAGACTTAGAGGAAGAGTACTTGTGGTCAACAAGCTTCCTAGGACTGGGTCAAGTTTAGGGGGAGGTCAAATTAAAAGAATTATTGAATATTTCAAGGTGATATGTTTTCATGCATGTATTTTCAAATCCTCCTGAAAACATAAGTAATTTCCTTTCAAATATTATAATTTTTTAATATTATTATTTTCAAAATGTTTTTTTTAAATAGAATCAATTTGAAATAATATTTCTCTTGAGCTTGGAAAAATTTCCAGGACACTTAAGGAAATGTCCTTATAGCTAACAAGGCTTCCTAGGATTGTGTCAGACTGGAAGATAAACCAAGTCAAGTAAAATATTGTGCCTTCAAAAGTTCATACATTTTTCAAAATGTACTTGCATATATTTTCAAAATACTATCATTTTTGCTTATCAAAATTCTTTTTGGAAATAGTATTTACTTGAGTTGGAGAATTTCCAGGACACTTAAGGAAATATCCTTGTAGTTAACAAGGTTTCCTAGGATTGTGTCAGACTGGAAAAGAAACCAAAGCAAGTAAAATATTATGTGTAAGTACTTTCAAAAAGATAAGTCAAGTAATTTTCTTTAATATTTTAAAAGTATTTATGTTTTTCAAATTCATAATATTTTAAAAGTACTTATGTTTTTCAAATTCATAATATCTTTCAAAATACTTATATCTTTCAAAAAGCTCAATATCTTTTAAAAGTACTTGCATTTTTTTTGCATTGTACAAAATATTCAGAACAAGTAAACTTATTGATTAAATAATTTTTTGTTGCTTATCATATACACTTGACTCCAATTATGGTTTTGAGCATTAATTCTTCATTCTTTCAAAATTTTGTTACTTAGAAATTATCATAACTCTTGACATTATTTCGCTCAATTTTTTTCAAGACTCATAAGCTCTGATACATAAATTTTAAATTTCTTTCAAAATATATTTTTCAAAAATTTTATTATTGATATATAGCTAAGGGGGAGAGTAGAAAAAGTGAAATTAAAAATTAAATTCTTCCTTAATCTTTTTCCCCTTTTCAAAGAAAGTTTATCTTGAAAATGGTCTAAAACATAAGGAGAAGAGTTTCACATTAAGGGGGAGAGAAAGAAAGAGAAAAAGGAAATTCTTTTATTTAAATTTTTATCTCTTTTTCAAAAAGTAAAGCAAAAATTTCTAAGTATTTCTAAGTGTTTCAAAATATTTTTTAAGTGCATGTTTTTTCTCTTAAGTAAAATTTTCCTTAGTAAACAAAATTTGTCTAAGCAAAAACTTTTTAAAAATTTTGGCAAAAGTTTCTAAGTAAAGTTTTTTGGTGAAAAACTTGTCTAAAAATTTCTTGAAAATTTTATTTTTCAAAATGCACAAAGTGTTTCCTAGCAAATTCTTCTAAGTGTGCAAAAATTTTTTTTGGTAAACAAATTTTTTCCCAATTCTCAAAGTTGAACTTTTTTTTTGGAAATTTGGCTTCACAATTTTGTCTAAGTAAATTTTTTTGCAAAGCCTTGTAAGTAAAAGTTTTTTTAACAAAATTTAAGCCTGTAAAACTTTTCAAAAATGAAAAATTGTCTAAGTGTAAAAAGTTTTCTTTGGTGCATATGTTTTTACTCTATCCTTGAAAGAAAAAAACACTTTGTTAAAAACTTAGAAATTTTACAAAAACTCAAAACTCCCTATTAAATATTCTGTTCGCCCATGTATGTTTTTGATATATGTCAAAGGGGGAGGGAAGGTCAAAGTTAAGTACTTTATAATACAAGTATTCAGGGTTATAGGGGGAGTATGAGAAATAACGGATTTTTTTAAATCTACATTTATTATGTTCATCACTGCTATACTTCATTGATTTTTACCCTCATTTATTAATTGTTATAAGTTTTTACTTAACTTTGAATTGTGTTGTCATAAATCAAAAAGGGAGAGATTGTTGGTGCAGGAAGTACCATATCGAACCTTATTTTGATATTGGCAAAGGATTCAAAGTTAAGTGTTATTTGTGATCTAATAAAGTTACTCAAGTGTGCAGGAAAGTCCTAGTTAATCTAGGCAAGAAGTCCTGGCCGAGGGCTGGCCACCTAAGACCTGACCAAGGGTTGGGCACTAAGTCCTGGCCGAGGGCTGGGCACCTAAGACCTGACCAAGGGTTGGGCACTAAGACCTGGCCGAGGGCTAGGCACTGAAGACCTGCTCGGAAGGTGGGCATGAAGTCCTGGTCGAGGACTGGGCACAAAGTCCTAGCAAGGGGTTGGGCACCGAAGACCTGCTTGGAAGGTGGGCACGAAGTCCTGGTCGAGGACTAGGCACGAAGACCTGGTCAGGTGAATCGGGCAAAAGTCCAACCGGAGGAGCCGATTGCAAAAGGTAAACTCTCTTGAGAGGAGTAGGTGAGGACGCGTTCCCCGTCGAGGGAACAGTAGGCGTCGGTTCGACCTAGGGTTCCATTTGGGAGACCCGAAGTCAGAAACAAGACAGCTACGGCTGTAAAGATGGACTAATATTCTTGCCTTGGTTGTTTTGGAACTAACCTTGGATGCAGGGACCGAAGGAGTGTGTTTCTGCAGCTCAGAACGCCCCAAAGGAGAGGGGCAGGCAGCTGAGCTAGGTGCCCGGGAGGTCCCGGGCGCCCAAGGTCAAAACCAAACAAGCAGAAAGTAAGAATCGCTTCGAAACAACACTGGGCTAGGCGCCCAGGAGGTCCCGGGCGCCCAAGGTCAAAGCCAAAGAGGAGTCGAAGCAAGATCAGCCACGAAGCCAGTGGACCAACTCAAGCTGGGTGCCCGGGAGGTCCCTGTTGGAGCAATTGGCCCCAAGATAGTCCGGAGTGACCATAGGTTTTGATGTTTGGGCAATGGGTTTAAGTTAGGTTTACCCTTGTGTACTTATATGTGTATGTTGAGTATGCAGGTTGTACAGGTTACACATATGGACTTGACTGGACGACCTCAGTACGGTGAAGGATGGCATGGAGGCAAGCTGGAGGCTTGCGTGCGCATCCAAGGGACCTTGGAGGGCAGGGACGATGAGCTGATGGGCGCGGACTTCGAGGCATGTGTGAAGGATGGCATGGAGGCAAGCTGGAGGCTTGCATGCATCCGAGGGACGAGAGCCGAAGATGAAGAGGGCGCGAAGGCAATAGTCGAGGCTGTGGAGGAGGAGTCAGTCGAGTCGTGAGGGTCGAGTGTTGTGTGAATGTACTCGGGAAGGGTTTCAGCTAGGGACCAGTCGACTGCCCTAGGGGCAGTCGACTGGTAGGTGCCTGGTGAGCTGGCTGAGAATTCGAACGTTGAGGTGCAACGGTCGAATCTGGCTGGCACCAGTCAACTGCCCTAGGGGCAGTCGACTAGTAGCGGGGGTTTCAGCCCGAGTCCTATTTAAAGAGGACTTTGTGGGGCTGAGATTTTTGATGAGTTTGGTCTTGGTTAAGGACCAAACAGTAGTCTTTGTGCTCAGAGGTTCTCAAGGTGGTGTGGTGAGGTTTCTCCACCCACAAGGAGCGACGAAAGCTAGCCGGAGGTTATCCGGGGAGTGATCCACCGACGGATTCTTGGATTAGCCACCCGGTCGGGGTGGATACCAAGTAAATAGGTATTGTTAGCATTGTTTCTCGTTGTTAGTTCTATTTTATTGTATATTTCCGCTGCGCAACTAACAACGTAGGTGAGAAGAAGAATCGAAACGCTATTCACCCCCCCCTCTAGCGTACCACATACGATCTTACAGTTTGTATCAGAGCAAGGACCGCTCTTGATCGGACTAACCGCCGAGGGAGCACACGCTAGAGGGAAAAGAAAATGGAAGACAAACTTGGGGATGACATCTACATTCCACTACCCTACGACAATGAGGATTTCGGCTATTGGAAAACAAGGATAGAGACTTGGCTTAGCATGGATTGGGTGTGTAGGATGATCATAGAAGAGCCGTTCGAGATTCCAAAGGATAAGCACGGGAAGAGGCTTAGGCCTAGATATTGGAATCAAGAACAACAAGAACAAGCAAGGGCAAATGAGAAGGTAATCAATATTTTGGTTAATATTTTGCCTAATAATATTTTGAGTTGTGTAGGTGAATATAAAGATGCATGTGAATTGTGGAGAAAGATAAAAGAATATCATGAAAATCCTACACAAGTTCAAGAGCCCAAGGAGAAAATTCAGATTGGTCAAGAAGAAGAAGAAGAAGAGGAAGTGTCAACAAGTGAAGAGAAGGAATTAAGTGAAAGATCATCAACCTCTTCAAGAGAAGAAGAGGAAGAGGTCACCACCTCAAGGATTGAGGGGGAGGAGAGACCCACTTCCATGCCGGAACAAGAGGAAGCATCTACCTCATCCAAGGTTGAAGAAGAAGTCAACCTAGTCTCCACCTCCACCAAAGAAAAGAAGAAAGAGCACATCACATGCTTTGGGTGCAATGAAAAGGGGCACTATAAGGATAAGTGCCCAAAAGGTAAAGAGGAGGTAATTCCTAAACCCAAGTCCTTTCAATTTAAATCTAATATGGGTTGTAGGAATGGAGAAGCCCAAGCTAAGAAGAAGAAAATCCGATGCTTCACATGTGGAGAGCTGGGGCACTTTCATACTAAGTGTCCAAGGAAAGGAGAACTAAAGAAGATGGAGAATTTGAGAAGATGGGAGAAGGAGGAGAGAAAGAAAAGAAGCTCACAACAAGGAGGGACTACAAGGGTAAGGGAGGTAATTCCTAACCCTAGGCTAAAATGTAATTCATATTTAAGTTCCTCTATCCATGATGAAAATAGAATTAATCGTTCATCCATGCATGCTAGTTTTCATGAAAAATGCTTAATGGTGCATAACTTCGGATTTAGATATAATGATAGGACTAGGGTTAACAAGGTAGAACACAACCCTAAGAAGAGCATGCATAATGATAGACCCAAGACCTCTAGACCTAAGGATCATGACACTAATCCCAAGAAGGGAAGGAATGTGCCTAGAAAGGAGGTTAGGCCTAGGGATGTCCATGGTGGACACATGGATCCAAAGGTTAGAAATTTGGAAAGGGAAAATCAAGCCTTGAGGGCAAGGCTTGATACATTAGAAAAGACTCTAGAAAGATTCATGATTGGATCTAAGGGCTTAGACATAGTATTGGGTAGCTTAAAACCCAACTACGATAGATCAGGTTTGGGATACCGGTCTAAGACCTTCAAGGTAGATGGAAAGAAATATGCTGGGAAAGCATATAATCATGGAATGGAGGGTAAGTCCAAGGATGGCAAGTGGGTGCCATCCAAAGGTAGAAAGGGTGACTTAACCAAGGACAAGGTGTCCAAGGTTAAGAAGGTCCAATTTGTAGGCCAAGAATCACCGGTGGCACACCGGTGTGGTCTAGTATGGATTGAGTCATCTAGGGAGGTGGCTAGGGCTAAGAGCTCAAGGGGGAGCTCTAGGAGCCTTTGGGGTCCATGGTAAATGGATCTCAATAGATTCTCTCCTAAGAAATTAGGTGAAATGTACCAAAAAGGGTTGGAAGACTTGGCTATGTCTTAATCTTAGGTTTTGACACACTAGATAGAGTTTTAGGGAGAAAATGGTGAAAATAAGGGTGTATTGGGTAAAATTAGATTTTGATGTGTAAACACCATATAACTCAATGATAGAAATGTATCATGGTCAGAAATGGGAAAATACATCAAGGAGAAGCCTAAGTTAGAACTTTTGGAAGAGTTAAAATGATATAATCTAGAGAAATTAGAGTTTCATGCCAAACTTGGGATCTGGAGTACATTTATTTGGAAACATATTTTTCCTAAGTAGACATTGGCCCCACAAATCTCCCCACGAAATTTCATAATTTTTGGAGATTTATGGAATTATTTAGGGATTACTGAAATTAGGCTGGAAAAGCTGAAATTCAGGTATTAGTCGACTACCCTAGGGGCAGTCGACTGGTAAGAGCCCAGAAAGATTCTGTGAGTTTTGGGAGTCGACTGCCACAGGGGCAGTCGACTGGTCTGTAGGCTGAAATAGGAAAATGGCTATTGGATGATAGAATATGATGTCTAAATTAAAATCCTTGATGATACTGGTTGAGTAAAGGTGTGCCTCATGGGTTAATGGTGATTATATGAAATGAGGCCATATGGAAAATTCAAGGAGGTTTGATAAGTTTCTCTTGTGTATCTACAGTTTAGAGATAAAAAGGGGGAAACTTTCAGCATATTAAGGATATGGATAAGGAAATGAATTGAGAATAATTTCATGTGTAGAATTATGATGGCTAGCTTTGGCAAACTCATAGAATTAGAGATACATTTACAAATTAATACGAAATGACAATCTTTTGAGGAAATTAGAAATTCTACCAAAAGTCAAGCACACTTGACATTTTCAAGAAATCATATTTTTCTAGGATAGAGTATATCCTAGCAAGTGTGCTTGCAAACCCTTAGGAGTGTCTAAGTGTTGTTGAGTTCTTTATGGCACTAGGGGTAAGGTTGCTTGGGAGCAAGCCTTTAATAGTGTCCAAGGGAGGAAGAACTCGGGTGTTAGGTTGGGAAGAACCTAACTTGGTGTTAGGAGGTTAAGTTGGGTAGAACTTAACCTAAGAAAAATGAACATTGGGAGAAGGCATAGGTTAAGGGGGAGGTTGCCTCCTTGTTTGCCTTAATTTTCATTGAAAATTTTAGGTTTTGTGTCCAACTTGGGAATGGTGATAGATACATAGTGAAATGTATTTTTCCCAAGTAGGTATGGGTACCACAAAGTTCTCCATGAAATTTGGAAATTTTTGGAGATTTGTGAAATTTCTGGCACGTTTCTGAAATTCGGTCAGAAAATTGATATTCAGAGTATCAGTCGACTGCCCTGGGAGCAGTCGACTAGTCAGGGCTGGTGTGGGTATCCAGCAAATGACTTGGATCCGAATGATTGAAAACAAGTGTATGGGGGGTTAGTACACTGTGTTTAGGACCATTAGGGATTGAAAGAACCAATAATTGGGATATTATTTGGGTCTTTTTGATGTTAGGCAAAGGGGGAGAAGTTTGAGTTTAAGTTGGAAAACCAAACTTACCTTTGCAAACTTATCTTTGCTAGAAACCCTAGGTTTAGGGGGAGTTGAGATTGAGGGGGAGCATGTTTGCTTCATTCTTGGCGTAAGGGGAACCTGGGAGAGGTTCTTAAAAAGTCTTTATAAGTCCAATGCAGGGGGAGCTTGGGAGAAGCTTTAAAAATCCCATTTTGGTGAAAATTCCTAACTTGGGAAGTTAGGTGTGGAAAATCCTAGCTTGGAGGGCTAGGTGTGAAAAAGTCCTAACTTGGAGAGTTAGGTGCAGGATGCCTTGGGATAGGATCCATTCATGCATTGCAATGCATTATTTTTGTCATTGACTACTGTTTTGTTTTCCCTAACTTAAACGGATTGTCAAACATCAAAAAGGGGGAGATTGTTGGAGCAATTGGCCCCAAGATGGTCCGGAGTGACCATAAGTTTTGATGTTTAGGCAAAGGGTTTAAGATAGGTTTACCCTTGTGTACTTATATGTGTATGATGAGTGTGCAGGTTGTACAGGTTACACATATGGACTTGACTGGACGGCCTCGGTACGGTGAAGGATGGCATGGAGGCAAGCTGGAGGCTTGCGTGCGCATCTGAGGGACCTTGGAGAGCAGGGACGATGAGCTGATGGGCGCGGACTTCGAGGCATGCGTGAAGGATGTCATGGAGGCAAGCTGGAGGCTTGCGTGCATCCGAGGGACGGGAGCCGAAGATGAAGAGGGCGCGAAGGCAATAGTCGAGGCTGCGGAGGAGGAGTCAGTCGAGTCGTGAGGGTCGAGTATTGTGTAAATGTACTCGGGAAGGGTTTCAGCTAGGGACCAGTCGACTGCCCTGGGGGCAGTCGACTGGTAGCGGGGGTTTCAGCCCGAGTCCTATTTAAAGAGGACTTCGTGGGGGCTGAGATTTTTGACGAGTTTGGTCTTGGTTAAGGACCAAACAGTAGTCTTTGTGCTCACATGTTCTCAAGGTGTTGTGGTGAGGTTTCTCCACCCACAAGGAGCGACGAGAGCTAGCCGGAGGTTATCCGGGGAGTGATCCACCGATGGATTCTTGGATTAGTCACCCGGCCGGGGTGGATACCAAGTAAATAGGTATTGTTAGGATTATTTCTCGTTGTTAGTTCTATTTTATTATATATTTCTACTGCGCAACTAACAACGTAGTTGAGAAGAAGAATTGAAACGATATTCACCCCCCCTCTAGCGTACCACATACGATCTTACAGTCCCGGGCGCCCCAGTCAACTTCAGAGGCCGATTCGGAAGGGATAAGCGCAGACCGAGCTGCGGATGAAGGTTCTCCGATCTGAAGGCACGTGTCAGGCGCCCCCAGCAAATCAGGCGCCCCCAGCAGCACTATAAAAGGGGCTCGACCCCGAGGCTTCAAGAACACAACTTTCCAACGCCTCTACGCCTTTCGTTCAAGCGCTCTGCTCCGGCAAACTCCGATCTCGAGACTCCAGCGCCGCCGACGACCCTCTGCTCTGAAGTACGATCCACACCGGGCGTCGGTAACGAAAAGTGTATTCATTTACTTACTGCACTATTCTTGTATTAAATCTGTAAACCTTTGCGTGAATATAGAATTGCCCGCAGTAAACGGTCAAGGACCGTGGGCCTTTGAGTAGGAGTCGATCGTGACTCCGAACCAAGTAAAACTACTTGTGTTCCTTGTGTATTTGTTTTTAATTCCGCTGTGTATTTTCTCTTATTCTTATTCGATAAGATTTTCACGATATTCACCCCCCTCTATCGTGTTTCTCGGTCCAACATAAAGGAGCTCCTCGTATTGTACCAATTGGAGGTCGTGGAACTCCATCCCTGCCAGGATACCCCTAGCCCACTGATATCCCGAGTCCTGCTGGAAGTCGCCGAGGTCTAAGATAGGTGGCAGGCTTTCCGTCCAATGGATAGGACTGAAGGGATGCTCAGGGAGCTGGATATAAAAGAATTGTTCCTTCCATCCCTTGTGGGAAGAGGGAATGTGGGGACCGGTGCCGTCGATAGAGGGGGGGTGAATATCGACCGGTTAAAACTTTACGGAAACACATGGAAAACTCGTCTTTCGGATCTTCGTTCTAGACTCAGAGTTAGTAGCACAGCGGAAAACAAAACAGAATAATAAAAGACGACACAAAATGCACACGGGATTTTTACTTGGTTCCCAACCCCTAGGGTCAATACATCCAAGGCCTAAGCACGGGAACGCCCATCCACTATTGGTCTCCTTTCCGGACTTTCCGGAGGCGGTGAAACCCGTCTTACAGTGCACAAATTACAATAAAAAAGATATATAAAAATAAATGCTAAATTGTAAATTCAAACCAAAATAGAAAAGTCGAACGCCCGACCGATCTGGACCTCCGAAGTGTCGCACACTTCCACCTGGAGCCTCATTGGTCGCAGGGCTTCATCTCTAGCGCTTTTCTTTAGCTCGGAATGCTAAGAATGATTTCAGAAGTGTTGTCCTGAGCTGCGGTCGAAGCCCCTTTTATAGGCTTGGTATAGGGCGCCTGTGATCAATGAGGCACCTCATAGAACTTGGTCAAAGCTTATCTCTGCGCCGAACTCGCAGCAGCCGATAAGGCTTTCAACCAGGGCGCCCTAGACATACAGGGCACCTGAATGAATGAGGCGCCTGGTTCAATGAGGTGCCTTGTTTCATTGAGGCGTCCTGGTTGATGGGGGCGCCTAGCAGCCTTGTTTCCAGCCTTGTTGTGTGTTTGTTTGCCTACTTTGTCTTCCATTTTAGGTACCTGCAAGATACATAAATACAAGGCAAACACATGTACAATCTTAGCCTTAACGAAATGGTTTTGACTTCGTATTTTCATGAAACCCTAGGTCGAACCGACGCCTATGTTCCCATCCCCGGGAATGCACCTTCCACCTACTCCTCTCAAGAGGCGGTTGCCACCCGGCTCATCCAGTTGGACTTTTGCTTAGCCTTCGAGACTCTCGGATCTCGAGACGTCCGAACCTCGACCCGTCTCTACATCTGTCCTTAGTCATCGCTCAGCTAAGTTGCTCAATCCCTCAGACCAAGACTTCATGCCCAGTCCACGACCAGGACTTATTACCCAATTCCACGAACTAGGACTTAGTGCCCAACCCTCGGTCAGGTCTTAGGTGCCCAACCCTTAGCCAGGACTTAGTACCCAATTCCACGAACCAAGACTTAGTGCCCAACCCTCGGTCAGGTCTTAGGTGCCCAACCCTCGGCCAGGACTTAGTGCTCAATCAATGATAAGGACTTAGTGCCTAGGTTAACTAGGACTTTTCATCACTTTGGTCCTGTTTTCTTGACTACCCTTCCCTTGTTCAATGTATCACTGACTTAAGCATATTGTCAAACATTGAAACACTTAAAGGAAGACATCACTGAAGCATCTTGCACCAACAATCTCCCCCTTTTTTATGTTTGACAATATCTTAAGTTAGATTGGATGAAAGGGCTAAATTATAATCCTTGGGAAAAAATGATCTAAGTTTTGAAAATATTTTGATCCTTTGGGAAAGCTCTCTATCCTTTTGGGAAAAAAATTTCTAACTTAATCGCACTTCCCCCCACCCTTTATTGAAAAAAACATTTTGATTTCATTTGATCCTTTGGGAAGAGAAAAAAAATTCTAACTTAAGCGCACTATCCCCCTTTGTCATACATCAAAAAACAACAAAAATACTTGCACCAACAATGAAAATATTTTTTCTTTTGAAAGTACTTAGTTTGAATCTTTGAAAGCATAGCAAAGAGTTAGTTAAAAAAATCACCAAAAAAAAGTTACACTTTGAAAAGTACTGAGCAATTTGGAAAAATATTTTGCATTTGTAAAATATTTTGAACTTAGATAAGTTTTCAAAAAAAACTCATAAAAGATTATGCAATTAAAACAAGTTATGCACTTTGGAATATTTGCACAAAAAAAATTTATACTTTGGAAAATATTGTGCACTTTATAAAATATTAGTATTTGAAAGAAATTTTGCACTTTTTGAGAAAATACTAGTATTTTGAGAAATGTTTGGTACTTTTCGAAAAATGCAGTACTTTTGAAGAACTTTGAAAATTGCAAGTACTTTTGAAAAATATTATGCCCTTTCTGAAAAATATAAGTACTTTTGAAAAATATTATGAATTTTTGAAAAATACAATTATTTTTGAAAAATATTATGAATTTTTGAAAAATACAATTATTTTTGAAAAATATTATGAATTAAAAAAATATAAGTACTTTGAAAAATATTAAGCAATTTTTGAAAAATATAAGTACTTTTTAAAAATATTATGATCTTTTTGAAAAATATAAGTACATTTAAAAAATATTATGAACTTTTTGAAAAATATAAATACTTTTTTTAAAAAAAATTATTTTTAAAACATAATATTTTACTTGACTTGGTTTCTTTTCCAGTCTGACACAATCCTAGGAAACATTGTTAACTACAAGGACATTTCCCTAAGTGTCCTGGAAATTCTCCAAACTTAAGTAAATATTATTTCAAAAAGTATTTCAAAAAGATTTTATAAGCCACAAACAAAAATTTTGAAAAACAAACTAATAGTATTTTGAAAGACAAATTATTTATGTTTTGAACAGGATTTTGAAAATATCGTGAATGAAAACATATTATTTTGAAATGTTCAATAACTCTTTTAATTTGACCCCCCCTAAACTTAACTCAGTCCTAGGAAGCTTGTTGACCACAAGTACTCTTCCTCTGAGTCTTTAAAGTTTGGTTCAGATCAAAAGAATTATTTAATAATTTCAAAAATAATTGCCAGAAAAAAATTAGAAAAATACTTGTCAGACAGTTTTCTTTTGACTTAGACTCCCCCTAAATTTGACACATCCTAGGAGTCCTTATAGATCATGAAGAAGATTTCCTCTGTGTCTTTAGGGTTTATCAAGATCAAAAGGGAAATAAACACAAATTTCGACAAATATTTTGAAATGTTAGTGATATAATACTGTTTTTTTGAAATAATTTTGAAAGCCTTATTTTGAGATGATAAATTTTAAAACATAAGGTTTAAATGGAACCAAAAAAACTCCCCCTGTTTTTGACACTGTATGACTCTATCTAAGTGTCTTAAGGGACTTTAGTGTTAACCTAATGGCTTGTGTCTAATTGTGTAGGTCAAACACTTTCTCGAAAAGATATAATTTTGAAAATCTATCGTATATAGACAATCAGACAAACCTGAAATCCATAAAAACATTATTATGTTAATGCACTATTTTGAAAATAGATTTTTAGAAATATATTCTAAGAATTTTGGAAAACAAATTTGAAAAATATTTGTCAATTTATTAGTCCTTAACATCTCACCCATTTTAGATGTCTCAGTACTGTTGGATCGAGAGAACCGATAGAGGGGGGTGAATATCGAAAAATGTTCAGATTTGAGATAGAGAAATTGCACAGCGGAAGATTAAAACAAAACACGCAAACACAGAGATGTTTACTTGGTTCGGAGCCTAGGTCGACTCCTACTCCAAGGCCCACAGTCATTGACCATTTACTGCGGGCAATACTATAATCGCGCAATAACAGTTTACAGTATTGAATTACAAATGTAGCAAGTTAAACTTTTAAAACAAAAAGCTCTTCTTTTATCGACGTCCGATGTTGGTTGTCTTTTTCCGGAGCAGCGGGACGTTGTCGGCTCGAGTTGGGAGGTTTCCGGAGCGAGGCGCGAGAGCAGAAGAGCGTAGAAGCGTTGAATCAAGTGTTGCTTTGAGCCTTGGGGTCGAGGGCCCTTTATATAGCCCTGGGGGCGCCCGGATCGTCGGGGGCGCCCCCCCCCCCCCACGTGTCGGCTGATCCTCCTTTCCCTCGGTCAACTTCTGATCCCTTCAAATTTGGGATCATATCTTGACCGGGGCGCCCGGGACGCTGGGGGCGCCCGGGTTGACCGGGTCAAGTCTTATCCCTTTGGCTTGGCTGGCTTCTCTTCGCAGGCTTGCATTTGGGAGCGCCCGGAGCGCTGGGGGCGCCCGGAGCGCTGGGGGCGCCCGGGAGCACGGGGGCGCCCGGGACAGTAGCTGCAGAAGCAATTCTTTGGGTTTTGTGTTTTGTGTTCACCTTGGGGCGCCCGGGACACTCCGGGCGCCCTGGTCAGCTGTTGCCTCATTCCTTTGAGGCTCTCTAAGCTGCAGGCACTCGTTCCTTCGGTCCTGCATCCAGGGTTAGTCCAAAACACCATAAAACAATAAAATATTAGTTTATACAGCCTTAGCTGTCTTGGTTCTGACTTTGGGTCTCCAAAATGGAACCCTAGGTCGAACCGACGCCTACTGTTCCCTCGACGGGGAACGCGTCCTCACCTACTCCTCTCGGGAGAATTTACCTGATGCCAACTGCTCCTCTGGTTGGACTTTTGCCTAACGGTCCTTCGCCAGGTCTTGAGTACCATGCTGCCCTTCACCTAGTGCCTAGCAGTCCTTCGCTAGGGCTTTGTATCCTGGCATTCCTTCGCCAGGTGCCTAGCAGTCCTTCGCTAGGGCTTTGTTTCCTGGCAGCCCTTCGCCAGGTGCCTAGCAGCCCTTCGCTAGGACTTTGTTTCCTGGCAGCCCTTCGCCAGGTGCCTAGCAGCCCTTCGCTAGGACTTTGTCTCCTGGCAGCCCTTCGCTAGGACTTTGTTTCCTGGCAGCCCTTCGCCAGGTGCCTAGCAGCCCTTCGCTAGGACTTTGTTTCCTGGCAGCCCTTCGCCAGGTGCCTAGCAGCCCTTCGCTAGGACTTTGTTTCCTGGCAGCCCTTCGCTAGGACTTTTCCTGCACACTTGAGTAATATTATTAGATCACAAATAACACTTAACTTTGAACCCTTTGCCAATATCAAAACAAGGTTCGACATGGTGCTTCCTGCACCAACAAGTACAAGCAAGTATGGTTGCCTTATGGGTATATTGTGAGATGCTTGAATAATTTTTCTCAATTTATTGTTAAATCTAAGAGTTAATCAAAACTTGCGTTAGATTCATTTTCAAACTACTTCTTGAAAATTTTGGTCTAACTAGGTTAGGTCTTGGATCGGTAGCTTCGGCTAGTTCCACCAGACTAAACAGACTAAGTAGGGTACGCCTTACCTTATTTGACCTTATTAGAAGGGCTTCTCTAACATACTATCATCTCACCTCCACCTAATACTAGGTTATTCAAGTTTTAATTACTCTTTCTCCTATAACCGTTCTAAATCATGCATAAACATAAACATAAATGACATGACATATATTGAAAAAATAGCAGATGCATGGCATGGCAGTTATGCATGAGTCAAACAATTCAAATTATTTTACTTAAGTTTCTAATGATGTATCAAATTCCCGATTTGATATATGTCGTGTGAACCCGCGAATATGTCAATCCACTTTGACATATTTAATATTATTAATTGATTGTCGCAGTTTGGGTAAGATTTTATTTAATTTGAGTTTAAGTTATTTACGAGTTAGGGTTAAATTTAAAAAACTTAATTAAAGTTAAATTAGTTAAGGATTAATTAAAGTTAAATTAGTTAAAAATTAAAATCAAGTTTTATTTTAGGTTGAAATAATTAAGGTAAGAATTTAAATTAAGGGTTAATTGAATTTGAAATAATTAAGGATTAATTGAATTTGAATTAATTAAGGATTAATTGAATTTTAATTAAATAAGGATTAATTGAATTTGAATTAATTAAGGACAAAAATTAATTAAAAGTTAATTAAAGTTTTTAAGATTTAACTTAATTTAAGTTTCAAAATTTTTGGGTTAATTAAAAGTTATGGGTTTAATTTCATCATTTTCATGATTTCAAAAATTTCTGACTCATCTACTATTTCTTCTTTATCTAATTTTTCAAGTTTTTCTAGCAATTCTGATTTGTTTGAATTTTTGTAACATTTGTTAACTATAACCTTGATTGTAGAAAATTCAATTTCCTCCTCATCCTCATCATCAAGATTATATCCTTCTACATCATTATAATAGGTGGAGTAATTTGGGCTACTAGTTAATGTTTCAGGATTATCCAAGAAATTAATTAAATTATTATCTAAAATGATTTCATTTTCAATATCCTCAGCAAAATTATTTTTATCCTCAGAAAATTCTTCAGAAATATTTTCTATGTTATCCTCAGGAATATCATAAATAATTTCAATGTTATCCTTAGAAATATTCTCAGAAAAATTATCTTTATCCTCAGAAAAATATTCAGAAATATCATTCTTTTCCTCAGAAGTATTTTCAGAAAAATCATCCTTATCTTTAGAAATATTTCTTACATTTTCAGGATTAATCTCAAAATTTTCAGAATTAACTTCAGAATTATCATTAACATTTTCAGAATTAATTTTAGAAATATCAGTAAAATTATCAGATTTAATTTCAGACTTATCATTAAGATTAATTTCAGAATTAATTTCAGAATTAAATTTAGAAATTATTGAATTAACATTAGAGATTAAACAATTGATTTCTGATATTTTAACATTATCTATATTTTGTAACCGATAATGCAAAATATTTATTTGACTATTTACAAAGTTTAATTTTTCAGAAAGATTATCTAAGTTATCTACACAGGATAGTGCAGGAATTTGAAAATTTTTCTGGACGTAAATTTTGCATACCTTTGCCAGACACTTATTCTTGTAGTGTCCGTACTTTCTGCATTTGAAGCATTTGATATGATCCTTGTTCCTCCGGACTCCTGGTGTTGGTACTTCCTTTGTCGCCGGTGATGTAGACTGAGTCTTATGAGTAGGACATTGATTTTTATAGTGTCCTCTCTGAAGGGATCTATAAGTAAAAATATTTAAAATCGCAGCGGAAATAAGATCCCTCGAGCGATCCATGCGAAATAAAAACTCATACAAAGTGATCTACAATTCCTATCTTATCGGAATACCTTTGTCGCATGCCCTTCACTTATCCCGCTAGTCCTTTGGTTTGTCAGATCTCTTACATGTTCAAGTGTCCGTGTCTCTATGCGTATCCACACGAACACGATCTATGCCTCGGAGAGGAACTACCTTAGTTGTGCTAGCAACTTGGGATGGTTCACAAAGCACAAGAACCTCCACTAGGGAGTTATAGATAAGGAGGAAGAAAGAAGAGGAAGAGAGATGCACCCACTAGCCTTTGACAAGGGGGGTGGGTATTTATACTCATCTAATGAATACCAAGGGTCTATGTCCCTTGAGCTCCTCTCATCTTAATGCTAATAAAACCCAATGAATACCAAGCCTCTTGGTATTCCTTGAGACTTTTAATATTCTATTCATCTAATGAATAGAATGTCTCTTAGCCTTCCTCTTAAATAATATTTTATTAAACCCTTTAATGAATATTATCCATAATTAAGTGGTTAAGTCTAATCTAGATGAGTCTAACTCAAATTAGACTCAATCTCATAATCTAATTGGATTCACTTGAGTCTAACTCAATTAATCCAATTCGAATCAAATCTTAGTCAAACCAAGGTCAATTAATCTCTGAAGCATCGTGTCCTTAGTGTGTGACCCAATAGGTACTCGTAACGTTGGCAATGTGCCTAAACACTTTAGACACATAAGCAATGAGTGGCATCTAGCAATCCATCATTGCTACCCAAGTAACAAGAAAAGTCGAGATCCGACTAAAGCTCCATGACTATGATAATGTATGACCTTGTCCTTCTATTCTCGATATCTAGATTGACCAATGAGGCATAGACCGTGTCATCCTCAATCAATCTTGTGTTTCTTGATCCCCGAGTAGACTCACTCAAACAAATGAGCTCAATATCTCATATTGACTCATTTGAGCATGGTCATGGGTTTTAGTAGTCCTACTCGATCAAGGGGCCCACAGATATCACTCCCGTCATATGGGAGGGATAGATCCCATCTACATCACTCACATCCCTCCGCATAATTCATTACATACCTAGTGATCGCCTTTATAGTCCACCCTGTTACGGGTGACGTTTGACGATACCAAAGTACATAACTCCTTAAGTAGGGAACCGTAGTGACTTCAAGTCTAAGGACTATTCATACTAATAGTCACATGAGAAAGTTTATGACACTCATATGACAATCTATAAAATTTTCTCATGGCGGGTCAATTCAGTACACATTCTCCAATGTATACTCATGTGTCAACTTGATATCACATATCCATAACTTGTGAGCTCAAGTCATCAGTTGACCTACATGCTAGTCTCCATGCATTAATATTGTCCTTGAATATTAATACATGACTAGGAATGGTTTAGTATAGTGTTCTCTATATTATCTCACTATCGATTCAACCAATCGATATAATGTAGATAAGAACCTACTACCCAAGGACATTATTATACTTAGTTATTTGGCACAAATACAAAGTAAGTATAATAACCAAACATGTCATTATTAATGATAGAAAATGATACAAAAAGTCCCTAGTCAATCATCACATAATTGGCTCTAGAGCTCCTACTAACACTCTCTCCCTGCACTTAAAGCATGTGATATGAAATTTAAAAATTGACATTTAAAATAAAATGTACCTGATTCACCCCTGGGCTCCCCCTCAACTCCTAGCGTCTTTGCTCCATCGACTGTTAGTCCGGTGAAGAGCGACCAGGCTCTGATACTACTTGTGGGGATCGGTGTCGTCAATAGAGGGGGGGTGAATATCGACCGGTTAAAACTTTGCGAAAACACGTGGAAAAATCGTCTTTCGGATCTTCGTTCTAGACTCAGTGTTAGTAGCACAGCGGAAAACAAAACGGAATAATAAAAGACGACACAAAATGCACACGAGATTTTTACTTGGTTCCCAACCCCCCAGGGTCAGTACATCCAAGGCCTAAGCACGGGAACGCCCATCCACTATTGGTCTCCTTTCCGGACTTTCCGAAGGTGAAACCCGTCTTACAGTGCACAAATTACAATAAAAAAGATATATAAAAATAAATGTTGAATTGTAAATTCAAACCAAAATAGAAAAGTCGAACGCCCGACCGATCTGGACCTCCGAAGTGCTGCACACTTCCTCCTGGAGCCTCATTGGTTGTAGGACTTCGTCTCTAGCGCTTTTCTTTAGCTCGGAATGCTAAGAATGATTTCAGAAGTGTTGTCCTGAGCTGCAGTCGAAGCCCCTTTTATACTCATGTGTCAACTTTCTTAGGCCATGAATTTTCTCATGGCGGGTCAATTCAGTACACATTCTCCAATGTATACCCATGTGTCAACTTGATATCACATATCCATAACTTGTGAGCTCAAGTCATCAGCTGACCTACATGCTAGTCTTCATGCATTAATACTGTCCTTGAATATTAATACATGACTAGGAATGGTTTAGTGTAGTGTTCTCTATATTATCTCACTATCGATTCAATCAATCGATATAATGTAGATAAGAACCTACTACCCAAGGACATTATTATACTTAGTTATTTGGCACAAATACAAAGTAAGTATAATAACCAAACATGTCTTTATTAATGATAGAATATGATACAAAAAGTCCTTAGTCAATCATCACATAATTAGCTCTAGAGCTCCTACTAACACTCTCTCCCTGCACTTAAAGCATGTGATATGAAATTTAAAAATTGACATTTAAAATAAAATGTACCTGATTCACCCCTGGGCTCCCCCTCAACTCCTGGCGTCTTTGCTCTGTCGACTGTTAGTCCGGTGAAGAGCGACCAGGCTCTGATACCACTTGTGGGGATCGGTGTTGTCGATAGAGGGGGTGAATATCGACCGGTTAAAACTTTATGGAAACACGTGGAAAACTCGTCTTTCGGATCTTCGTTCTAGACTCAGTGTTAGTAGCACAGCGGAAAACAAAATGGAATAATAAAAGACGACACAAAATGCACACGGGATTTTTACTTGGTTCTCAACCCCCCAGGGTCAGTACATCCAAGGCCTAAGCACGGGAACGCCCATCCACTATTGGTCTCCTTTCCGGACTTTCCGGAAGCGGAGAAACCCGTCTTACAGTGCACAAATTACAATAAAAAAGATATATAAAAATAAATGTTGAATTGTAAATTCAAACCAAAATAGAAAAGTCGAACGCCCGACCGATCTAGACCTCCGAAGTACCGCGCACTTCCTCCTGGAGCCTCCTTAGTCGCAGGGCTTCGTCTCTAGCACTTTTCTTTAGCTCGGAATGCTCAGAATGATTTCAGAAGTGTTGTCCTGAGCTGAGGGGTCAAAGCCCCTTTTATAGGCTTGGTATAGGGCGCCTGTGATTAATGAGGCGCCTCATAGAGCTTGGTCAAAGCTTATCTCCGTGCCGAACTCGCAGCAGCTGATAAGGCTTTCAACTAGGGCGCCCTAAACATACGGGGCGCCTAAATGAATAAGGCGCCTGGTTCAATGAGGCGCCTTGTTTCATTGAGGCGCCCTGGTTGATGGGGGTGCCTAGCAGCCTTGTTTCCAGCCTTGTTGTGTGTTTGTTTGCCTGCTTTGTCTTCCATTTTAGGTACCTACAAGATACATAAATACAAGGCAAACACATGTACAATCTTAGCCTTAATGAAATGGTTCTGACTTCATATTTCCATGAAACCTTAGGTCAAACCGACGCCTAAGTTCCCATCCCCGAGAATGCGCCTTCCACCTACTCCTCTCAGGAGACGGTTGCCAGCCGGCTCATCCGGTTGGACTTTTGCTTAGCCTTCGAGACTCTCGGATCTCAAGACGTCCGAACCTCGACCCGTCTCTACTTCTATCCTTAGTTATCGTTCAGCTAAGTTGCTCAATCCCTTAGACCAAGACTTCGTGCCCAGTCCACGACCAGGACTTATTGCCTAATTCCACGAACTAGGACTTAGTGCCCAATCCTCGGTCAGGTCTTAGGTGCCCAACCCTCGGCCAGGACATAGTGCCCAATTCCACGAACCAGGACTTAGTGCCCAACCCTCGGTCAGGTCTTCGATGGTCATCCCTCGGCCAGGACTTAGTACCCAATCCATGATCAGGACTTAGTGCCTAGGTTAACTAGGACTTTTCATCACTTTGGTCCAGTTTCCTTGACTACCCTTCCCTTGTTCAATATATCACTGACTTAAGCATATTGTCAAACATTGAAACACTTAGAGGAGGACATCACTGATGCATCTTGCACCAACAGGGAAGACCCCCAGAAACCTATGACCAGAACGGGCAGTAAAGCCAAATGCCCCGCGGGACCTGACTGGAACTAAGAAAAAATGGATGAATCGGGGGGTCAGAGGAATGTCAAAAAGTTTGAAAAGGATAAAAGCTCCGCCCATCTGAGCAAAGGCATTCGGAGGCATTTGTTGGAAGGGGATACCGAAGTATTTAGCAACATTCATTTAAAAGGGGGGATACAGAAACGAAGCCCTAGTTCTACCTGCCCTAGAAAAAAAGTGAAAAAATCCTTAGAGGTTTCTACAGGTGATTGGCCTAAGGTCGGAACTCGCATGTCCCAGCCTTCCGGGATATCATATCTCCGGCAGGCGGCCTGGAGGGATTCCCTCCTAACCCTAAAAGAGATGGTATTGTACCACTCCGTATGATATCCTAGTTCCCCCAAGGAGCCCTCGTCGTCGCCTCGGGTTTCCTTCTTCTTCTCTATTGGACCCATGAGGATTGAGGAGAGGAGAAAGCAGAAGGAGACTTACCCTCATAAAAGGGGAGCAGCAGCAAGTCGAGCAGCAGGAGAATGAAGATGCTTGAAGGCAGATAGGGCAAGGAGGTGGAAGAGTGTCGTTGCACCTGCTTTTATAGGAGGAGTCGCACATCTATAAGCAATGAGAGAGTCGCACGTCAACGGCGCTGATTGGTTATCCCGAGGAGCCACTAGCCCTTACTGTCGTCGCTTCGTATGGCTCGTGGTGTGTATCGGTGAGAGATCACTACACAAGGGGGGGGGAGGCACGTGGCGAGGCCGCATTCGCCAAGCGACTGTGTCGTCATTACAAGACCCCACGCACCCCTAAAGGGCTTTGTACCACCGTCAGAGCGTCACCTCAAAATTTGCAGGAATGCTGGACATATTCAAAAAACTACTCGAAGTCCAGGGTTGCATGGGTTGTTTCCTTGGACCCGGAATGCCGCTAGCGAAGTAGTACAAGAGGATGAGGCCACCTGGACACAGCTTCTTCATCACATTACCAATCTAATCAGTCAGCCACACTTCCTTCGATCAGACTTGAAGGAAGGGACTTGTGATGGGGTTGAATGCCCCGTGGAGGGCACGTGGGCTGAAGAAGTTGTGTGGCAACATCCACCGAGCCGGAACGATTCCCTTGTTGTGACACCCGAGACCCTCTCGGGAAAGGAACCCCGAGACCAACTCGAGTAGGTATAGCTCCGAAGATGGCTCCAGAAAGACACACCCCCGAGCTCACCTCAGGGGGTAAGTCCCCGAGAGCACCTCGGGGAGATGAATGCCTGGGACCCCCGGGCCGAGCAACCACGAGATCACCTCGGGATAGTGGGGCCCAAGGAACGCTCAAGCAGAGGTCCATTTTCCTCGGATCGGCGGGTCATCATTATCCATCATTACGGAATAATTACGACCCGTGATAAGCGGTCATTAGAGCCTTAATCATCGCAACGGCCCAGATTAAAGATCCGAGGGGACTGTTACCAGGATGATCCATTAACTGATAATCGAGGGGTCATGGCGAAGGTCGTGGAGACTCACAGATGGCCCCGCAGGTATAAAAGGTATTCCAACCCCTCTAGTAAAGGGGGTTACGCATATTTTACTACCCACATACTGTCTTGCCTTCTCTCCCTCTTCTCCACCAAGGCACTGACTTGAGCGTCAGAGTGGGCTCCGCCGGATAACCTTCGGCATGTTCTCCTAACGCTCGTGTTATTCTCGCAGGGTGCGGAATTTCTCCCCTAACGTCAGCATCTGCGTGGGCTGAACCCTGGTGATTGGCTGTCGACGTTGATTCCTTCCGGAACATATACAAATAGAGACGAGGCTTCATAGCATCACTGGTTGATATCATTTCCACTCCACGTCATTCAGCATGTATAATTTAGTTTCGTAAAAATTTTATTATGCGAATATGTCAAGCATGATTGTATCTTGTATGTGTGTGGTGTGTATGGTACGTGTGTTGTAATAATAATTAGTTTAAGTATTATTTGTCTTCCGTAGTGTGTTGGCGAAATGTGTCCAATGCATGCATCATATCAGCCTCCCCAACAGAATCTCCATGTAAGATGCCACGTGCCTAACAGTTGTGCACGAGAGTTGTCGTTAGGACACCGAAGGTGACAGTCATTGGACCATACCCTGATATTGTTGGGTCATTGGCTAGTGTCCCCTTCTACTCTAGTTGTCAAAGGTTGTTTAGCCATTGGCCAAGTGCACGCGAGATGTCGGAGGTTGAGGCTGAGTAGTTAGCTATCGCCGATAATCGACTAGGCTTCTCGAGTCTAAGTGGGATGCAGTGGGAAGGTCGAGTGCTCAAGAAATGACCCAAGTCCGAGTGGATTGTTGAGCACCGAGTGCTTGGGAGACACCGAGCGTCTGGAGACGCCTATCTCGAGCAACCTTCCTGAGTTCGAATGGGATGCCCTTCGACAAAGGTTGCATACTCAAGAAAGGAGACTAACGAGTCGAGGTGCTCAGGAAAGGAAATTGGTGGGCCGAGAAGCAAGGCCAGGTGTTCAAGGAGTAATTCCAGATACCATCACGTCTCTCCTCCAAGTTAGACTTAGAAGCAAAGTTGTATAAAATATGATAGAAGTGTTGGTTCGAAGAGGATCAACTCCATAATGATTCTTCTGTATGAGGAAGTTGTTTGATTGAATGAGTTAGGTTAGACGGAGAATAAGGACTTTCAAGTCGTGCTGGGCTATGGGGAGGTAGTCAACCTGGATAGAATGCCTGGATACCATGAGTTATCAAATGGGGCAAGGAGTAATGGTGGAACGACAACCATTACAAAGGGGAACAATAATATCATAAGAGCTATAAAAGAAAGATGAAAATCAAAGAATGAGATATGCTTCTCTTGCTAAATCGTCTCTTTCATTCCATAACATCTCTATTTTCTTCTCTGAAATCTCACATAATAATTAGAGGGGGCCAGACAATATCGACGTTCTCTAACTATATGTTAACTTTGGGCATGAAACTATCGTTTATATTTGGAGGCAACAAGGAGTGCTCGACAATGATCATCCAAATTTAGTAGTATCACTTTGGATGTATCATTGCCCTTTAACTAAAATAACAGTGTAAGATAATCAAAATATTTTAGGTCGATGATGCTTCTATAAAAAATTAGCTAAAATATCTTTTGACCCCCTATAGCTAACATAACAAAATAAAATTATGATTGGATTCAACCTGCTTTCAAAGTCAATTCTAACCCTTATTGAATTTGTGAAATTTTTGTTAAAATATATTTAGTAGTTTAATGATATTTGAACAAATGAAAGGGATGTTAATTATTAAATTACTGAATCATGTAATTGTTGGACAATTTTTCATAATGAAAATTACTAAATTGAAAATAAAGAATTTACTCAATTTGAAATTACAAAATAAAATCAACTTCAAATCGATTGAGATGACCTGAATTGATAATCTCAAATTGCTATCGATAATCTTAAACTGCCAAGCAGGGAAGAATGAGTTCTTGGAAAACTAGGCTACTTGCAAGACTTGGCCGAGACCTAGGATGTCTACTGTGACCAGAGATATCTGTCAAAACCAGAGATGTTTGTCATGATCAGAGATGTCTACAAAGATATCTATTGTGATCAAAGATGACTACCGAGACCAGAGATGTAAGATACCAAGGCGTGTAGGTTCACGTAGTTTACTTAAAATAGATTCGTCCTCTCCGGTTGTGCTTTGAGATTATATTGGGCGTTTATTTTCCAGGATACAAAGGTAAATCATGATCCCTACCAAGCATTGTTGGTCATAACAAACTAAGAGGTACTCAAATATTATCACGAGTGGATCTTCTGAGCAGATGTATGATAGAGGAAAAGAAAATTATGGGAGAACGTAGGTTAGAGTACAAAGATCACTTTAGACAAAAGATCATAGCCTCCTCTTTTATAGGAGCTCCGACCTTATCTGACATTTAAATGGTGATTAACGCCATTAACATCAGTTATGCACTTAAGTAGGTAGCAAAATTAGATTCGAGTGATAAAAGATTGATTCATTCACTTGGGTATAATCGGTCTAGCATTCAATGTGCACATTCCATACTCATATATGAGTCAAATTGGTTTAGTACAATCTGAGTCATAGATTTACACCCCTTGCACATCCAGAGAGAGTCTCCCCATATACATTTGTTCACAACAATAATGCATGTGAAATAATATAAACTAATCAATATGCCTTAAAACTCTCAATATGAGACTAAAGTCTCATATATAATGGAGTCTATTTACTCTCCACTTCTTTTCTATTCATATGTATCTAACAATAATTGAAGATGTCGAATATCTAAATCATGTAGATACTTTTCAAAATTATCAAATCAGATATCCAATTCTATTTTTGTCCCTTCCAATTGATTGTTGAATAGTGTCGAATTGATTATAGTAATCAATTAAAAAATTTTGATTTTTATTTAAAAAATTTTGATTTTTATTTAAAAAATTATTGCTCTTTATATTGTTGATGCAGTCTGACCCTGATTGTTGTTTTGGTGTTGATGTAACACCCCAAAATTTTTCCATATGAAATATTATGAATTCATGAAACATTATTATTATTATGAAATATTATGAATTCATGAAACATTATCATTATTATGAAATTTCATGATGGGCTTGGCTTAATGGGCTTTGATATGGATTAGTGCAAAATGTGATAAAAAGAAGAGGTAGAAAAGAGGAAGCAAGGATTGAACCTTGAACCTCCTAGTTGCACTAATCATGTCATAACCAACATACCAAGCCATGTTTCATGTTGAGAGAATAAGAAACATGCTTGTTAAAGCTAGGGAAGTGAAGAGACATGTCTCTTCATGAGAAAAGTATAAATAAGTGAAGGGAAGTTGGAATAACTTCCTCTCTTCTTCTTCCTCACTCTTCCCTCTTCAAAACCGAAAACTCTCCCCTCCCCTTCTCAAATTTTCGAAACTCCAACCCTAGGTTTCCTTCATAAGAAAAACTCCCAAGAGGGCCCTATAGAGAGACTGCCTTCTACTAAAGCAAGGCTAAGGAAAAGAAGCGCAAGAAGGGCTCTCCTCTCCTCCTCTTCAAGGACTTCTTGGGGGAGATTCAAGCGAGAGGATGTAAGTAATCCCCTCACCTGCATTACAATAGTTTCGAGTGTTTAAAAAGGGTTTAAACATAGGATGAAGCTCTTGATGTTTTCGGCCAAGAAGGTTTTTAGGGCTTGCGAGGGTTTAAACTACTCCTATACTTACATATGTTTTTCCTCATGATGTGTGACTAAATATATGATGATAATATGATGTTTTCCTTGTCCTTAAGCCCCCAAAAACCCGGAGTAGGCTTGCTGGAATTTTCGGCCAAGGACCTCTTTTAGGGCTTAGAGAGGTTTAAACTCCTAGTATGCTTGATAATGACCCTCCCTATGATATATAAGATGATATGTGATGTAAATATGGTTTATTCATGATTTTAACATGCTTGGAAACTAAGGTATGTATGCTGGAATTTTCTGTAAAGAATGATAAGTAGGACTTAAGAAGGGGTAACAACCCCAACATGCCTTCTAATGTCTCCTCTATGATGCCTATCTTAATGTATGATGTTAGTGTAATGTTTTTCATGATTTATCATGCTCTAAACTTAGAGTTTATATGCTGGAATTTTCTGATTAAATAAGAATTTGGGCTAAGGGGGAAGCTACAACCCCAATTAGGCACGCCAAGGATGCCCATGATATGCTATGAGTAGTATAGGTGATAACATGTCTTCTCCCATGCTTTTTCATGCTCTAAGAATCATGATGTACATGTCTATGTTTAAGCTCTTTAAGCACCCTTATATTATGCATGGCTTATGTATGATGAAATGCCTAAGAGATGCTTCCCTGTAAGTCGGGACTAAGAGCACTCTTCATGATAAGATAAGAGGCATGTCATGCTCATGATATGATAATGAAGTGATAGGTTATGATGATATGCTTATGATATGATAAGAATGTGCTATGCAACCCCTAGGTCGACGGACTATGAACGGACCTAGTAAGAAACAAGAATGTGCTATGCTTATGATATGATAAAAATCCATGTATGCTATTTTACTTTGTATGGCTTGTACCGGACCCTAGCAAGGTCCACGGGTGGGCTCCGGATGCAGCCCCTAGGTTGACGGACTATGAACGGACCTAGTAAGGGGATGGGCTCCCGAGACGCGCCTAGGTCGACGGACTATGAACGGACCTAGTTTCCCTAGTAGGTTAGAGACTAGCTACCTCGGCCTATTAGGGATGCGCGCATTATGTATGTATGTAAGTGGTACAAGCCGGGATCCCCCAAATGATGATGGATGTATGTTTAAGTACCTATATGTATAATTTTAAGAAAAGCATATGCATGTACTTATCCTATGCATGTTTTCAAAAGAGCATCTTGCATTCGCATTTTTGTCATGACTATATGACTATTATGCTATAAAGGTGAATTATGTTAAGTTCAAGTATGCTTCTTATGATAAGTACATATACTTCCTTATGCTATGATAAGTTAAGTGTTTTTAATGCTATGCACTATTATGACGTGATGCTTTCTCTACTTGATGGAACGTATGATTTTGTGAGTAGGAAGGGATCTTACTAAGCTATATGCTTATAGTTTCCATGTTTCCCTTGAACTGCAGAAAAGGGTAAGGAATGGATAAACTAAAGGGAGCAGCAGGAGGGGCAAAGATGTGTGTGGTGGTGGCATGGTGGAAGAAGATCTACTCATGTTTTGTTTAGTTATGCATATGCTGAGTATTGCATGTTAAATGTTGAAACATACTTACTAAGTTGCTACTTGCTGATATTTAGACTCATATGGATATTTCATGCTCACTCTCGCTCATATGCTAAGTACTTAGTTTAGACTTGCTAAAGAACTTTAGTATTATGTTATCCTTCCTCATACTTACTACTCTGTCTTAAGAAATGGCTATGTGGCATGCTTCTATTATGCAAGTAAGAATGTAAAGGTACCTAGCATGCTCTCCTCAATGTCTAAGATGTTTAAAAGGTTTCATGCTTACATGTTCAAGTACAAGATTATACATGTTTCATGTTCAAGTTTCAAGTTTCAAATGCTTCCGCTAAAACGAAAACTATGTTCGCGTAACCCCGCCCTAGTGTGAGAAGGGCGGGCGTTACAGTTGACACCGATTTTAGTTTAGGTTGACGTTGATTATGATTATGGTTAAGTCATGATCGGGGATTAGGCATGGTATGGAAAATCCTAGCTTGGAGGGCTAGGTGTTGGAAAATCCTAACCTGGAGGGTTAGGTGTGGAAAATCCTAGCTTGGAGGGCTAGGTTGTGAAAAGTCCTAATTCGGAAGGGTTGGGTGAAAATTCCTAGCTTGGAGGGCTAGGTGGAAAGTCCTAACTTGGAGGGTTAGGTGAAAAGTCCCAACTTGGAGGATTAGGTGAAAAAATCCTAGCTTGGAGGGCTAGGTTGTGAAAAGTCCTAATTCGGAAGGGTTGGGTGAAAATTCCTAGCTTGGAGGGCTAGGTGGAAAGTCCTAACTTGAAGGGTTAGGTGAAAAGTCCCAACTTGGAGGGTTAGGTGAAAAAGTCCTGGCTTGGAGGGTCAGGTCCTAGCTTGGAGGGCTAGGTCTGGAAAAGTCCTAATTCGGAAGAGTTGGGTGAAAAGTCCTAGCTTGGAGGGCTAGGTGAAAAGTCATAACTTGGAGGGCTAGGTGAAAATTCCTAACTTGGAGGGTTAGGTGAAAAATCCTTAGCTTGGAGGGCTAAGGTGGATGAAATCCTAGCTTGGAGGGCTAGGTTTAAGTCCCTGGATCGGTCTGATGACCGATCAGGGAAGTTGGCACGCTGCTCCTTCGTGGATTGGTCTGGTGACCGATCCAGCAATGACTGATCGGTCTGGTGACCGATCAGGGAGCGCACAGTGAGGTTGGGAACCTACTGTGTGGCTCCTGATCGGTCTGGTGACCGATCAGGGAGCAGGCCGTTGCCTCGTTGCTTGGCTCCTGATTGGTCCGGTGACCGATCAGGGAGCAGGCAGCTTCCTCACTGCCTTGCTCCTGATCGGTCTGGTGACCTATCAGGGAGCCCACAGTGAGTTGAGTTCTCCCGTTGATCAGTTCGTGAACGGTCCGGTGACCGATCAAAGACTTAGGATTTGATTTCCGCGGTTACTGTTCACTCAGACGTGGACCGATCAGGCTTGAGCCTGATCGGACAGTGTCTGTCCTGATCGGTCTGGTGACCGATCAGGCTTCACTCTGATCGGTCTGGTGACCGATTAGGCTTGTGTCGCCGCGAGAGCTGGGAGTCCCAGGAAAGCGGTGGATCGGTCTGGTGACCGACCCACGAGCCCTGGATTCGGTCCAGTGACCGATCATTTTAATTCAAATTGCACTGTCAGATGCTCTGATCGCGTCTGACCGTATTCGATTCTCTGCATTTGATTCCTGATACTTGATTTTCTGAGTGATATGCTGTTCTAATGCTTTGATTAAGCTGCAGGTGACAGGGAAGGATTCAAACACTCAAGGAGAGTCAATGGAGGTCTTTCCTTGGAGCAGGTTTGTCTGTTTTTCCATCTCAGGTTGTAACGGGCATTGGCGCTGGCTGGAGCTGCTGACTGGGGCTGGTCTGAGGGAAGCTCAGGGAGTCTAGAAGAGCTCAGTGGTGGCTGGTGATTGCAGGTGAGCAGCTGGAGGCTGCAGTGAGATGTTATCACCTGGCGTTCAAGAGGGAAACAAAAGGAGCGGGTTGGAGCAGAGCAAGAAGAAGTTGTTGTTGCCTTGGTTTTGAGCTGCGATTTCTTGCTGCGTGCTTGTGCTCCTAGCTGATCATCCTCTCTTGAGAAAGCTACTGTGATCCTTGAAGCAACCATCCCTTTCTTGAGCACTTGGAGGAAGGAACAAGAGGCTTTGAGTCCAACAGCGAAAAGACACGAAGAAAGGGTTCTTGCGTGAGATCGTCGCTGGGTGGAGCTTGGAAGAAGCTTGCTGTGTTCTTGTCTTTGCTAAGTGCTAAGTAAGATCTTTCTTGTGTTTCATTATGCTTAAAACTATATCTTTGATTGAAACGCTATGGAGAGGTTACTCCACTGAGAAGGAGGTTACTTTCTATCCGGTGTTCACCGGGGCTTGATCTGCCGACGATCAAGGGATCGCCCACCTTAAGGGCACGCCAAGGAGTAGGGGCAAGTTATCCCCGAACCTTGTAAATCCTCTTGTTAGCATTCTTGTGTTTGCTCATAGTTTAGGGTTTAGATTTCTGCATATACTTTGTTTTATTGTGCTTCTGTTGTGCTACTAACGATTGAAGTGCAGAAATTCGATAAGTGTCAAAGTCCAAGTATTTGGCTATATTCACCCCCCCCCCCTCTCTCTAGCCATCCAAGTTCCAACAAGTGGTATCAGAGCTTGGAGCTTTGTTTTTGCGGATATACAACCGAGAGCTATCATCCATGGCGTTGAGAGAAGGTTTTTCCACCACCCGACCTCCCTTCTTCGATGGCGCAGATTTTCAATACTGGAGATCGAAGATGGAGTATTACTTGAAGATGGACATCAATACTTGATTCGCGGTGAAGGAGGGCTTCACCCCTCCAAAGGATGATGAAGGCAAGGAACTTGAATCGTGGCAGTGGATGGCCGAATAAACTCGAATGAGTGAAGCCGATGCGAAGGTGGTGGTCACTCTGCAATGCGGCATGAACAAAGACTAACTCATCAAGGTTGGTCATTTCACAAGTGCAAAAGACTTGTGGAATAAACTCATCGAACTCCACGAGGGCACCCGAGATTCAAGAATCGCCAAGAGGGACTTGTTCCTCAATCAACTTCAAAATCTCTCCATGAAGGAGAATGAAACCGTAAGTGAGTTACATAGCCGGTTCAAAGAAGTCCTCAACAGGCTTCATTCTATTGATGAAAAGGTCGAGAATCGCGACCTTGTGAGGTATGTGCTAAAAGCATTTCCAAGGAATGCTTTGTGGTCATCCATGGTGGATGCCTACAAAGTCTCCAAGGATTTATCAATTGTTAAGTTAGATGATTTGTTTTGTGAAATGGAATTACATGAAATGGCTAACAAAGGCCCCAAGGAGAAAGGGATTACCTTAGTTGCAGGGGACCGATCCAACAAGAAGAAGAAGGAGAAGAAGAAGGAGAAGGAAGTCTCTTCATCTTCATCCTCTTCCGAATCCAAGTCCGATTCCGAGGAAGATGGCAACAGCTCTTCCTCCTCCGAGATGGCAAATTTTGTGAGAAGGATGATGAGAAGGGATCGACGCTTCAAGGGTAAAGGTAACCCTAGTGAAGCTAAAGTTGATAAGACTAATGTATCTTGTTTTGAGTGTGGTAGGAAAGGGCACTTCAAGAGTGAATGCCCAAAGCTAAAGAAGAAGGAGGAGAGATCCAAAAAGAAAGAAGAAAAATCCAAGAAGAAGAAGAAGGCCTTGAAGGCCACTTGGGATGAATCCTCTTCAAGCTCATCCGATGAAGAGAAGAAGGAGAAGAGCACAAGGCATGTGACACTCATGACATTAGGAGATCAAGAGAGCAATGATGAATCTTCCAACTCCTCAAACGCGGCTTCATCATCTTCGGATGATGAAGAGGTAACTTCTCCCGAGCTTGAGAAATGTTATAGAGCAATTGCATGTTTAACCAATATGTTAAAGAAGTCAAAAATAAGGTTAAAACATTGCAATTGGAAATTGAACAATTGAAAGTATCTAGGGATGATAACATAGATGACTTGCATGTTGAGATGTTAGAGGATGAGATTAAATCATTGAAACTTGAGGTTGAAAATTTGAAATCCTCTAAGGTTGAGGATGTAGATGATTTGCATGATGAATTGCTAGAAGAAGAAAACAAATCATTGAAGAGTGAAGTTGACAGACTCAAGAATATTCTTAAGAAGTTCTCAACTAGCTCAAAAATCCTAGACATGATCTTGAATGCCCAAAGGGCAGTCTACAATCGGGCTGGTATTGGTTACCGATCCAAAGAACCTTCATTCGTGTCTTTGATGTCTAGGACTGATATGAGACAATCTAAGACACCTAGAGTCCAAAAGAAAGTTGTCAAGGCATGGGTGCCTAAGTCTTGTTTAGTAAATGCTTTAGGTCCCAAGGTTTGGGTACCTAAAACTTCCATTTTTCGAATTGTGTAGGTTATGATTGAGGGGGAGCATCTATCAACTTGGTTCGTTGATAGTGGGTGCTCCAAACACATGATCGGGGATAGATCATTGTTTACCACACTTCATAAGAAAAGTAGAGGTAATGTTTCATTTGGTAACAATGGTAGTCTTAAGGTCATAGGAATAGGAGACATTCAAATATCCGAATGTCTTAGAATCTCAAATGTCCTTCTAGTCAAGGGGATGACATTTAATCTCCTAAGTGTCAGTCAATTGTGTGACACGGGTTACACAATTGATTTTCAACCAAGTCAATGTCTAGTTAGACAACATGACACCTTGGACACGGTACTAGTAGGAACAAGAGTAGACAATATTTATCAAGTTTCATTTAAAAATGCTACTAATACTTTTGCTAAGTGTCTCATGTCAAAAGAAGAAGAGTCCACCCTTTGGCACCGGAGACTTGCACATGTTAATATGAAGAACATCCGGAAGTTGGCCAACAAAGGATTAGTTCGTGGCTTACCAAGCATCAAGTATGAAAATGACAAACTTTGTGATGCATGTCAAATGGGTAAGCAAACAAAATCTGCACATAAAGGTAAAAGCACTGTAAGTACATCTACCGCTTTAGATTTACTTCACATGGATCTATTTGATTGTAGTACTATCATATCATTGAATGGAAATAGATATTGCTTTGTTATCATTGATGACTTTACTAGATATACATGGACTTATTTTCTTAAATATAAGGACCAAACCTTAGATGTTTTTATTTCTTTTTGTAGAAGAGTTGAAAATGAAAAATCATCAACAATTAAGACAATTAGAAGTGATCATGGAGGTGAATTTCAAAATCAACGATTCTTAGAATTTTGTCAAGATAGAGGTTATAGACATGAGTTCTCTACTCCTAGAACACCACAATAAAATGGTGTTGTAGAGAGGAAGAACCGTGTTTTACAAGAGGCTGCACGAAGCATGCTTAATGAGTACTCACTACCGAGTTACTTATGGGCTGAAGCTGTAAATACAGCTTGCTATGTGCAAAACCGAGTCCTCATCCATAGGTTCTTAGGAAAGACTCCCCATGAACTTTGGTTTGGAAAATCACCTACGGTTAAACACCTTAGGGTGTTTGGTTGTAAGGTGTTTATCCTAAACACCAAGGATCACCTTGGAAAGTTAACGGCAAAGGCTGATGAAGGAATACTAGTCGGGTATTCCCTGGTTAGCAAAGCCTATCGAGTCTACAACAAAAAATCTAGAGTGGTTGAAGAGTCTTCTGACGTTGTCTTTGAAGAAATTCCAAAAGTCAATGGTCAACCAGAAGATGAAGTCCAATTCGAACTTAGGAGACTAAGTTTGTGCCAAAGAATCTCATTTAATCGCGGTTAAACGAATTTTGAGATATCTTAAAGGCACAATTGGAGTCGATCTTTGGTACCCCCGTACCGAATCTTTTGATTTAATTGGCTATACTGATTCCGACTACGCTGGATGTAAGTTGGATCGGAAAAGCACGAGTGGGGGTTGCCAATTTCTAGGATCATCTTTAGTTAGTTGGTCAAGTCGAAAGCAATATTGTGTTGCTCTCTCTACGACCGAGGCAGAATATATCGCCATGGGAGAGAGCGTATCATAATTGTTGTGGATGATTCACACTCTAGAGGACTATGGATTGAGTTACAAAAGTGTGCAAGTGTTATGTGATAACATTAGCACAATTAACCTAACCAAGAATCCAGTCCATCATTCTAAGACCAAACATATTGAAGTGCGTCACCACTTCATTAGGGATCATGTTGCTAGGGGAGATATTGTACTCTCACATGTAGAGTCCAAGTCAAACCTAGCTGACATTTTCACTAAACCACTCCCTGAAAATGAGTTTAGCTTCTTAAGAAGGGAGTTGGGAATGTGTCGCGCTTCTTAGTTTTCAAAATGCATTCAAAACCCTTCATGATTATTTCTAATTGTTAGGATACAATTGGGTAACTTTGGGGACATCTCACACAAACTATAAGGCTTACCAAAACGTTTTTGTTTGCTAGAAATGGGGTGAGATGTTAGGATCAACTCAATTTCTCAAAATGTCAATGCATCCCTTAAGAAATTAAGTTGACGAGATAAAAATCACTTCGGTGACCAAGTATGGGGAAAACCAATGCATAACACATGTGTATTTTGCTCCATGATCATACTTGGACATTCCAATCAAGGAAACTTGATTGGAAACTTGAATTTGGCACAATCTTGTTTGAATTTGATTGAATGATTGTTGATTGAGTTTGACTCCACTTGGGTGGAGCAAAGTGATTGTTGAACCTATAAGGACCTTTGATCCTTGTTCAGGGATCAATCTTAGTCAAGGGGTCACTTCCAAGATCGATATCTTTCATCAGATCTTGACAAAAATCACTTGGAAGTCTGAAACTGAAAGTTTCAGATCATATCAGGCAATATCAGGAACCCTGATCGGTCACTGGACCGATCAGGAGTAAGGCTGATCGGTCCCTGGACCGATCTGGCTCCCTCCTGTTGTGATCGGTCCACACACCGATCAGAGGGATCACAGAGACTTTGCGAAATCTCGGCTAAACATTCTGTGTTAGCCTGGATCGGTCCCCAGACCAATCTGGCACCTTGTGGTGATCGGTCCAGAGACCGATCAGGAGGGCTTCTCGAATATCATCCGACCTTACTGTTCGCTTCCTGATCGATCAGCCGATCGATCAGGAGCCTGCCTGATCGGTCAACCGACCGATCAGGACCAGGCCAGTCCGAGCCTGATCGGTCTGGGCGCTCTCAGATCGAACGGTGATCCGTTCAATCGCATTAAAGTCTGGTTGGTGGACCGATCCACCAATCGATTAACTCCTCCAAAACCTCTCATTTCCGAACCCTAGCGCCGAAAACTCCCTCTTGCGCCTCTTCAACCAACGTGAGAGCCTTCCTTGCGTCTCCTTCCTCCTCTTCCGAGTGAGCTTTTGTGCGCGTGCGGTTCTGAGAAGACTTCCTGCGAGTTGTTCTTGTCTTCTGCAAGTTTTCCTTCCTTGCTCATGGTGTTGCGCTCATCTCTTGCGCCAAGGTCTTCTCCTACGCGAGCTCTTCTTCCAGACTTCAAGTTCTTCTGCACTACACCTCAATGGCACCTATGTAAGCATTTTTGTATAGTTTTTTTTATCAGTTCTTAGAGTATGTGTTTGAGGCTAACCAAGTTCTTGTGTCTTGTTGTTATGCTGTGACTCCTCCTTGCCATAATTTGTCTTATGATAATGTTGTCTTTGGTCAAATCTTACATCTGTATCAACCTGGTGCCATGATCTTATGTTTCTGCCGTGACTCTTCTTTGCCATGTCATTGATTAACTCTATCTTCATATGATCATGTCTTACCTTGTGTTCTTTTGATTATTGTGTCGTGATCAAATCTTGGGTCTATGATTAAACCTGTGTTCATATGATCTATTCAATCTTGTCCAATTGATTTAATCCATGTTCATATGATCAATTCGCTCTTGCTCAATTGACTTAAACTATGTGCGTGATCTATTCCATTCTTTAGAAAATCATCTAAGGGAAAGGAATCACTGGAGGGTAGCTCGAGGGGCAAAACCCCTTCCTCATCAGCACCCACCCGAAGGCCTCAGCCTTCCTCCAGTTCTCGCTTTCCAAACGCTGCCTGCGAGCAGGCATTTCAGTCCAGAACTTTTAAATTGCTATCCTGCCGTTTAATTGATGTTCCTTTTCTCTTTGAGCATTGCCCCTCGATCATGGAGATAGTCACCTTTTACAACCTTGGCTTTCTACTCTCTCTGGAGAGGACTATCAATTACGACCTTGTCTCCGAATTTTACAACAATCTCCAGCAAGGTCCTCAGGGGGGATTCGAGTTCACTACTCAAGTTGCCAAGAGGAATCTTGATTTCTCCTATGACATACTAGCGGAGTATCTGGGTGGTCGACGATCACCCAACCTGTATTCGATCTATCCCGAGCTTCCTGACCCTCTATTGGCCCTTTTGCGGATGTTACTCCTGATGGCATCCATCAGTATTTCTTTGGTTATCCCCGCCCGGCCGGTCTCGACGAGTTGGGTCCTGATTTTCCTACCTTTGCAGCACTTCGTCTCTCCCCCACTGATTACATCTTGTTCAAGATTATCACAAATTGTATCCTACCAATCACTTCCAAACCTTTAACTGAGATCCGACCCTATCATTGCCTTATGCTCTACGGCATGCACCGTCGAATGGATTTTGATATCATGGAGAGTATTTTTCAGTCCATTCTATCTTATAGAGAGCCGAGCCGCCGCACAGTCTACATGCCATTTGGTCATGTCATCACCGATTGGCTTATGTCAGTAGGTGTTGATGTCACCAAAGGCAGGACAGTGCCTATGGTCCGATAGGATTGTCGGCTTGGTCGGCGGGCATTTGCCAAGTCCGGCATCATTATTCGAGAGCACTATCGGGCCTTGGTTTGGAAGGATGGGAGAGGACTCGGTGAGCTACCTGGGGGAGGACCACATTTTCAGGCACCCGTCGATGCTGCTGCACCTCAGGAGGCTCCTGCTGCTGCTACTGCTGATTACTATGATGAGCCTGAGCCAGATCTGCGCTGGCAGCTCTCAGAGCTGGATCTGACCATCCAGCATGATTTTCATCTGCAGGAGATTTATCGCGAGGAGGTCCGCTCACAGTTCTGATCCATTGATTGTAGACTGACCTCAGTGGAATCTAATGTTTCCGGGGTTCGCACGCTGCAGCAGACCTGGTAGGATGAGTGGCGCCGCCACACATTTCCGGGAGATGCGCCCTCAGGTAGTGCCGCACCAGGGTCCTTTGTTGTTGATGATAACACGTTGGACGATCCGATGCAGGCTGTCCCCCCCCCCCCCCCCCGCTGATGACTGATATACCCTGTGTCTGTTTGACATTTGACTTTCTGATTACTTGGGATGTGTGACTTTCGGGCAGTATGCCTGGTGATTTGACTCATATGGTCTTGTGCCACACTTGTGTTTAGTTATTTGGTTGTGATGACCTTGACTATGACTAGATTTTGCTAAATGATGCATCTGATATTTTTCTTGTATTTCATTATTGCCTTATCATGTTTAGGATGTTGTCTTATATGTGCTCACATGATTATTATCTGCGTATATGCCTTATTATGCATTATTATGGTTTTGCTTATGATGCCTTGCCCATATGCTACATATGTATGTTTTCACCATGCCCTACTCTTGTCATATGTATTCATATGTTTTTCAAAAATTAAATCATATCTTTTTTGTTTTGGGATACCCCTAGGGTTGAGGGGGAGTATGGTTAAACTTAACAGCCCTTCTAGACCCTTTTCGATGTTCGACAAAGGGGGAGAGTGTGGTTGGTTGAGTTTAGGATGATTATGCTGTAGGGGAAGGATCCTGATTCCCCTATGATTCTGAATTTGAGAAAACTAATTGGGAATCTCTAAACTTAAAATCGGGTTGTCAAACAACAAAAAGGGGGAGATTGTTGATGCAGTCTGACCCTGATTGTTGTTTTAGTGTTGACACCGATTTTAGTTTAGGTTGACGTTGATTATGATTATGGTTAAGTCCTGATCGGGGATTAGGCATGGTATGGAAAATCCTAGCTTGGAGGGCTAGGTGTTGGAAAATCCTAACCTGGAGGGTTAGGTATGGAAAATCCTAGCTTGGAGGGCTAGGTTGTGAAAAGTCCTAATTCGGAAGGGTTGGGTGAAAATTCCTAGCTTGGAGGGCTAGGTGGAAAGTCCTAACTTGGAGGGTTAGGTGAAAAGTCCCAACTTGGAGGGTTAGGTGAAAAGTCCCAACTTGGAGGGCTAGGTTGTGAAAAGTCCTAATTCGGAAGGGTTGGGTGAAAATTCCTAGCTTGGAGGGCTAGGTGGAAAGTCCTAACTTGGAGGGTTAGGTGAAAAGTCCCAACTTGGAGGGTTAGGTGAAAAAATCCTAGCTTGGAGGGCTAGGTTGTGAAAAGTCCTAATTCGGAAGGGTTGGGTGAAAATTCCTAGCTTGGAGGGCTAGGTGGAAAGTCCTAACTTGGAAGGTTAGGTGAAAAGTCCCAACTTGGAGGGTTAGGTGAAAAAGTCCTGGCTTGGAGGGTCAAGTCCTAGCTTGGAGGGCTAGGTCTGGAAAAGTCCTAATTCGGAAGAGTTGGGTGAAAAGTCCTAGCTTGGAGGGCTAGGTGAAAAGTCCTAACTTAGAGGGCTAGGTGAAAAGTCCTAACTTGGAGGGCTAGGTGAAAATTCCCAACTTGGAGGGTTAGGTGAAAAATCCTTAGCTTGGAGGGCTAAGGTGGATGAAATCCTAGCTTAGAGGGCTAGGTTTAAGTCCCTGGATCGATCTGGTGACCGATCAGGGAAGTTGGCACGCTGCCCCTTCGTGGATTGGTCTGGTGACCGATCCAGCAATGACTGATCGGTCTGGTGACCGATCAGGGAGCGCACAGTGAGGTTGGGAACCTACTGTGTGGCTCCTGATCGGTCTGGTGACCGATCAGGGAGCAGGTCGTTGCCTCGTTGCTTGGCTCCTGATCGGTCCGGTGACCGATCAGGGAGCGCACAGTGAGGTTGGGAACCTACTGTGTGGCTCCTGATCGGTCTGGTGACCGATCAGGGAGCAGGTCGTTGCCTCGTTGCTTGGCTCCTGATCGGTCCGGTGACCGATCAGGGAGCAGGCAGCTTCCTCACTGCCTTGCTCCTGATCAGTCTGGTGACCGATCAGGGAGCCCACAGTGAGTTGAGTTCTCCCGCTGATCAGTTCGTGAACGGTCCGGTGACCGATCAAAGACTTAGGATTTGATTTCCGCGGTTACTGTTCACTCAGACGTGGACTGATCAAGCTTGAGCCTGATCGGACAGTGTCTGTCCTGATCGGTCTGGTGACCGATCAGGCTTGTGTCGCCGCGAGAGCTGGGAGTCCCAGCAAAGCGGTGGATCGGTTTGGTGACCGACCCACGAGCCTTGGATCGGTCCGGTGACCGATCACTTTAATTCAAATTGCACTATCAGACGCTCTGATCGCGTCTGACCGTATCCGATTCTCTGCATTTGATTCCTGATACTTGAATTTCTGAGTGATATGCTGTTCTAATGCTCTGATTAAGCTGCAGGTGACAGGGAAGGATTCAAACACTCAAGGAGAGTCAATGGAGGCCTTTCCTTGGAGCAGGTTTGTCTGTTTTTTCCATCTCAGGTTGCAACGGGCACTGGCGCTGGCTGGAGCTGCTAACTGGGGCTGGTCTGAGGGAAGCTCAGGGAGTCCAGAAGAGCTTAATGGTGGCTGGTGGTTGCAGGTGAGCAGTTGGAGGCTGCAGTGAGATGTTGTCACCTGGCGTTCAAGAGGGAAACAAAAGGAGCGAGTTGGAGCAGAGCAAGAAGAAGTTGTTGTTGCCTTGGTTTTGAGCTGCGATTTCTTGCTGCGTGCTTGTGCTCCTAGCTGATCATCCTCTCTTGAGAAAGCTATTGTGATCCTTGAAGCAACCATTCCTTCCTTGAGCACTTGGAGGAAGGAACAAGATGCTTTGAGTCCAACAGCGAGAAGACACGAAGAAAGGGTTCTTGTGTGAGATCGTCGCTGGGTGGAGCTTGGAAGAAGCTTGCTGTGTTCTTGTCTTTGCTAAGTGCTAAGTAAGATCTTTCTTGTGTTTCATTGTGCTTAAAACTATATCTTTGATTGAAACGCTGTGGAGAGGTTACTCCACCGAGAAGGAGATTGCTTTCTATCCGGTGTTCACCGGGGTTTGATCTGCCGACGATCAAGGGATCGCCCACCTTAAGGGCATGCCAAGGAGTAGGGGCAAGTTATCCCCGAACCTTGTAAATCCTCTTGTTAGCGTTCTTGTGTTTGCTCATAGTTTAGGGTTTAGATTTCTGCATATACTTTGTTTTATTGTGCTTCCGCTGTGCTACTAACGATTGAAGTGCAGAAATTCGATAAATGTCAAAGTCCAAGTATTTGGCTATATTCATCCCCCTCTCTAGCCATCCGAGTTCCAACACATATGACATATGAAAATGATATTTGAGAATATGAATATAATCAAGAAAACTAGACGAATACATAAGACCTAACTACATATCATTTCGAGTTTTCTATGTCCATTAACCAATTTTGACCTTAAATCGAGTCAAAATCGACTGATGGACTTAAAGAGTTCGAAATGATATAGAATCAGTCATGAAAATAGGTTTTATCTCTTCATCTAATTTTCTAGATTATATTTATATCCTCAAATATTATTTTCCTATATCATATTGAAAGTAATATTTTTTTTGAATAAAAATCAAAATTTTTAATCGATTGTTAATTGGGGGAGATGATTATGCTAATAAATTGGGTCTGAATTGATTGTCATACTGTTAAATCGATTGGGATAATTACGAGTGAATGTGGAGGAATAAAAATAAAATTGGGACACGATGTCATAATTTTAAATTTATATATGTTATTTATTTGTTAATTTTTAAATTTATCGATGTTATCTAAGTATTTTAAAGTTTAATTATTTAGTTTCGGAGTTATGATGTAATAGAAGGATGATTAATTATCATCTCAGATATTCATGATTCGATTCTTAATTATGATATATTTTATAAGAATTTTTTTTTAAATGACATAAGAATTTTAGGACGCTAAATTTTGGGCCGCTAATCGTAAACTAATTTATCGAATTACTTGCAATGAAATGTAGAAGGAACCGCCGTACGACGTTGAATTCTGACCGTCCACCGCAAACTAATTTATTGAATTACTTGCAATATGCAGAAGGAAGCGCCGTGCAAGAGAAGGTGGAAGAGAATCATAAATCCTCAAATGAGTCGCCATCTTGTCACTATCCAACAGCTTTCTACGTTCATCCAATACATCCATCGCAATTTACTGCCCTGTCCTTCGGCCCCACTAGTTTGGAACCACGTAATTGCACGCGTGGAATAATAATTAAACTTATTTATTTATTTTTTTGAAAAGACAGAGCCGTGTTCGCTGTTGGGCCACTCAACGCGGGCCCAGGCCCTAAAAGACACCCGCTCACCGTTCCCGAAGCGACGGCGTCACCGCTCTGAACGAACGCACGTGGCCAACTCACAAGACGGAGCCCCCTGCCGACACGTGCCCCTACCGCCTTCCCTGCCCCCACATGACCTGGCTCGCCTCCCCGAGCAACCGCAGCGCGCTAACCGACGCGGTACGCAAGCCGAAACCTATCGTGGCTCGACACGTCCTCTGTCCGTGCGCTCTGCTCGCGCACGGCTTCCTCAAGTACAGCAACCGTCAATGTCACCTCCACCGCGCGGCGTTTGCCAGGCATGGCGCGGCCCGCGACCGACTGATGGTTAATTTCTGATAAAGGTCCTGCCGTCCCTGACGTCCCACGCAATCTGCCTCAGGTATTTATAAAAAAACAAATCAGTAAATTAAATAGATGATAAAAAATATATTTTATATAATTTCATTAAAAAAAAGGTTTTTTTATAAATCTATTCTATAATAATAGAATAGACTCGACTATACTCTAAGAAGGATCAACCGATAACTGATGGTTAATGCAACATGAGTCGGAAACAACGATACTGGGAACGGATATTTGATAAAATTAATGCACATAAAGTAACGCGTTATATGAATGGAATGGTTCGGTTAGTAGTTGGCTTGGGAAAGAAGCAAAGCAAGAGACGAAGCGAGGTTGTTAACCGAGTAGGAACGGTTAGGTGGACCCCCGTCGGAGGGCGGTCACCTCTTCGTCTTGTTTATTCTTTCTCAAACCAAACCAGCTACCTACCAAGCTAGAGCAAGGCAGTGAGGCAGAGAGAGGAGAGAGAGAGAGATTTCTGTTTTGTTCCGTTACGAGGTTTCTGTGATTAAGAAGACAGTTGAAGGGGCGAGGCATAATCGAGTTCGGAGGAGCAGAGGAAGAAAGGTCGACCGAGTTTAGGCGGAGATGGAGCTACGCGACGAGTACCAGAAGCTGGTTCATGTAATGATGAACACTCCGAGGTTAGCGATCTGTTCTTTCTTCGATGCTCTTGATTCAGATCTGTTCTTCCTTTTCCTCTGATTTGAGTTTCGTGCTTCCTTGTTAATGCTGAAATATGATGGATCTGCGATGGTAGGGTGGCGATCGACAATGCGGTGTCGCCGACGGCGACGGTGGTGAAGGTCAACAGCGCCCGTAAGCGGGGAATGCTTCTGGAGGCCGTGCAGGTGCTAACGGACCTCGACCTTAGCATCCAGAAGGGCTATATCTCTTCCGACGGCTGCTGGTTCATGGACGTTTTCCATGTCACGGACGAGAGCGGACACAAACTCCTCGATCCCGAGCTACTCTCCCGCATTGAGCGAACCCTCGGCGGGGAGACCTTATCGGCGACGGATGGAGCAGATTGTCAGGACGGCTCCGGTTTGGCGGGCCTGACGGCGTTGGAACTCACTGGCACCGACCGCCCCGGCCTCCTGTCGGAGGTATTCGCCGTGCTCCGGGACTTGGAGTGCAACGTGGTGGAGGCTAAGGTGTGGACGCACAACGCACGGATTGCCTCCCTTATCTTCGTGAAGGACCTCCACTCAGGATCCCCGATAGAGGACGGCCACCGCGTTCACCGGATTGAATCCCGACTCCGCCACGTTCTGCGCGGCGATCACGACGTCCGCAGCGCTAAGACCACCGTTTCATCCCCCACCCTAACCCACTCCGACCGCCGCCTCCACCAACTCATGTTCGCGGACCGAGATTACGAGCGCGTATCCGGTGCCGGCTACCCAGCATCCCCCTCTTCCTCGCCGTCAAAGCCGTCCGTCTCTGTTCAAAAATGTGAAGAACGCGGCTACTCAGTGGTCAATGTTCAATGCCGCGACCGCCCCAAGCTCCTGTTCGACGTTGTCTGCACGATCACCGACATGGATTATGTCGTCTTCCACGGCACTCTCGGCGTCGATGCCGATCGAGCCTATCAGGTGAAGGGACATCAATTGAACCTCAGTTCCCCATAAACACCCATCCTTTGACCTAAGTCCTAGTTGCTAACTCGATTTTTGTCGTCGATGGCAGGAATTCTACATTCGTCACATGGACGGCGGTCCAATAAGCTCCGAAGCTGAGCGGCTACGAGTGATCCAATGCGTGCAAGCTGCCATCGAGCGCAGAGCCTCCGAGGTAGCCATCTTCGCTATCCTTTCTCCAACATTCACATAACGCCTAGGTCTTCTCCGCTGATAAATCTCAGCCCAAATCAAACAGGGAGTCTGGCTAGCCCTGTCCATACCAGACAAGCGGGGCTTGCTCGCCGAAGTAACTCGCATCTTCCGCGAGAACGGGCTCTCCGTAAGGCAGGCGGAGATCACGACCAGGGACGGCGAGGCGAAGAACGAATTCTGCGTCACCGACACCAGCGGGCAGCTACCGGACTGCTGCGCCATCCACGCCGTCATCGAGAAGATTGGCGAGGAGCACCTCACATTGAACGAGCAAAAGGCGCCGTGGTCGTGCGGCCAGCAGCCACCAGCGGCCGACGCGGTCGGTGCTTTCAATTTAGGGAACCTCGTGAAAAGGAATCTCTACTACCTCGGCCTGGTCAGATCATGTTCTTAGCCCTGTGAAGAACCACCGTCTCCGTCACATGCGCAGGAGGAGCACTTTGCTGGCTCGCGGACAAGATTAGTCGTCAGTACACATGTTGTGTTGCACGTGATTTGTGCAGATAATGGTGGATCGAGAGTTAAAGTTGTTAAGCTGTATTGGATAGCCGTGGAGTCTTGGGCCAGCAACAGGCAGAAAGGTTGAGGGACTATTATCAGCCAGCATTGCCCATTGGGAAAGCAAATGGTGGTTTGCCAGCGGTCACAGAACTGCTCAGGTATTTAGTAGGATTTATTATTAGTTGGATACGTTTGTGATTCACGAAGGGCATCATTATTCTGATAAGTTTGTCATTCACTTTGGTTTATGTTTATTACGATGAATGAAACTTTCTCCGTGGAAAGCCAGATTTTGAGGTGTCTTCCATTTATGTTTACTTCGACTTTATAAGAATGAAAGGGAAACCAAGGCCTTTCCGCCAAAGCAAAAAGGTTTCAGAATGCTATCTTCTAAAATTGAGCGGGCACGGACTAAAATCGTGGAATCGATCAGGCAAAAATGGTGGAAATAATGGAGCTCGCTTGATGAAAACCTTAATTTTCCGGTCAGCAACTTTGCTCGACTACTTAGGCATTCAGTCCCTTACGTACCAGACTCATCTATCTTAATCGACTGATCAACCTAACCCTCATCTAATTAGACATGTTACACGGGGTGGACCCTCAATGTATCCATTCCCGACCCGTAACGACGAAGTAATTGACACTTTAAAGGGCGGGCGGTTACAGTAAGAGGTACGATCCCAACGAATAAGTTGTTGCAAATGTCAAGGGAGTTTATAGACAGATTCTAGGAGTTGAATATAGACAGATTCAGAATTAGAATGCGGAGATATTTAAATTTAATGCAATAAATTATGTATTATTATAAAAAATAAACAAATCTATTTATTATTGGTTAGACTTGGGATAAAGGACAGAAAAGCCTTGACAAAATAAAAACTGAGATTTTTTGTTATTGGTTTGAAAACTACTCTGATAACTTGTTCTCACTACAAGTTCTCACTATTCACATTTGATTGAAGATAAAAAATAAAGTAAACTAAAAGACAAATTAAACAGAATAATATGATTAACGATATTTTTTTAATCTCGGACGATTGATTCAGTTCTATGAAAATTTTTCATCAATCACCAAAGTAAATCAGGAAGTGTTCGTAATAGGCAGTCCAGAAATTCAATTTTCCAGGATTCGTGTCTCATTTAGAAGAAAAATTTATATAAAATATATCGTAACTTGAGATCGAATCGTGGAGGCCTGAGATGATAATTAGTTGTTCTTCTATTGTATCTTAATTCTAGGGGCAGAATAATAGGACCTATGGTTAGTTAGTTTGCTTGAATTAGCCAAAGGAAAATTTTAAAAATAACAAAACGACCATAAAAATGAAAGGAAAAAAAAGTGAAGTCTTACCCTCTTTTCCCATGATGTTAGATAGCTTCGATGATAAAAAATATAAAAAAGAAAAAAAGATAAAATAAGGTTTGCCCTTGTTGGAAAGGAAGAACGAATAGATTGTGGCCTGAAAATAATAAGGTAGGGGATAATTCATTTTGTAATGTAATCAAGATTATATTATAAGTTGAATTTTTTTTATTTGGAATAATTTTAAAATTGTAATGTAATAGAATCTCGATTACAAAAGTGGTTCAAGATTTGTAATCTCGATTACAAAACAAAATCGTTGTAATCCGATTACATTACAGCTTGTAAAGTCGTCGACCGGGCGGCAGCGGTCGTCGGCCGGGCGACAGGCCGCCGGTCGTCAGCTGGTCGTCGGGCGTCGCCCGCCGATCGCCCGCCGGCCCGTCGCCGGTCGCCCGCCGGCCGGCCCGTCGCCGGTCGCCCGCCGGCCGGCCCGTCGCCGGTCGCCCGCCGGCCGGCCCGCCGCCGGTCGCCCGCCGGCCGGCCCGTCGCCGGTCGCCCGCCGGCTGCGGCCGCCGGTCGCTGATCGCCGGTCACCGACGGCGGTTGTCGGTCGCCAACTATGGTCGTCGTTGTCGGTCATCAGCCGCTAATCTTTGATTGCATTACAGGATGGATTACCTTTCACCAAACACAACTTATGGTTATCATAGATTACATACAACTCGTTACCAAACATAATAATGTAATCTTGATTACATTATATTACATTACAAACTTGATTACATTATAGACTCGATTATATTATCCCCTGCTAAACGCAGCCTAAAAGTAAAGGAAGAATGAGAGCTTTTGTTTTAGTGAAGAGGAAGAGAGTTACAATTGAAGAAGAAGAAAATAAAAACAATTAAGTTATTATTGAGAAGGAAAAAAACATTAGAGAAAGAAGAAGAAGTAGGACGTAGAGGCTTGCATGTGAAACGGTGAGAGTGAGATTACAAAAAGAATAAAAGAAAAATGAGAGAATATATTTTCTCAAAAAATTCCAACTCATTTTATATCTATTGTACTAATTTAACCCAATTAAATTTGATTCGATTATATTTTATCAAATTAAATTCGACAATTTATTAAAGGGCGTACGTAATAATTCAAAATTACTAAAGGGCATCCCATGGTTTATATTTTATCAAAGGGCGCAGCCCTTTAAGTGAACTTCCTATTATACCCTTGGCGCCACAAAATACCTTTTCTATTTCCATTTTCGAGATATCCGAACCATTTTTGCAGTAAAATAATAAAATGTGGTTCGGATGGCCAGGTAGTGGAAATTTTCTCAGCCTATATATATATTGCTACCTTGCACAAGTCGAATCATCACGAGGGTACGTATATATTTCGACCTTGCACAACTCAATTCATCAAGGCAGCTGAGGAAGATAGGTGTTGAAGGAGAAAAAGCAAGCAACAGATTGGTAACAAATACAAATAGTAATGTACGTATGATTGTCATCTTTGATATTGTATCAGACCTAGTTTTATACTTATCAACTCTTGCTACAATTTTTATATTTGGAGGAGTCTAAGGGTGATATGCATTACATAATAAGGGCTCTCTGAAATTTGTTAAAATTAAGATAAATAAATGCTTGAATTCGACCTAGGGGTGATATATTACCATATCAGGCCCTAGAAGGGCCAGCAATTAAAGGAGTTCAATCCCTAGGAGTGCATGATATCATTAGATTTCAGGCCATAGGAAGGACTGAAATATGTTGTTTTCAGGCATTGACAGGGCCTGAAAAAAAAGGAATTCAGGTCCTCCCAGGGCCTGAAATGAAAAGATTTCAGGCCCTTACGGGGGCTAAAATCATTGGATTTGAGAACCTGGGAGAGCCTGAATCAATATAATTCAGGCCCTTTAAGGGCCTGAAATAAAAAGATTTCAGGCCCTATGAGGCACACGGGAGTGGGCCTGAAATAAAATGATTTCAGGCCCACGGTGGGCCTGAAATAAAAATCAAGTGATTTCAGGCCCACCGTGTGCCTCAACTGGGAAAATTTCAGAGTTTTTCAGCAAGGTTAGAGGTTTGGGCCTTCCTAGGTCCTTGATTATGATTTTCAAAGTTTGCTAAATGTAATTATAATTTATTTATCAGGGATAATATGTTGTTGACGAAATTATCTCCGAAATATGGAATACTCTTGATGATAATGCTATCATGGGGAATGGATCAGAAATTACAAGGAATTTGACAATTGATCTAAATGAAGAAGCAACTAATATAGAAGGTGAGGGTTTGAATTCTTCTTCAAGAGTTGTTGAATTCTTTGAGGCAACCTGGAGTGGGGAGGAAGGAATTGAAATCCGGAATGCATATGAATTAGAACCTATTACAAGTGTACTAGAATTCCAAGCCGATGATATGCAGATTAAGGAATATGATTTCCCCCCAGATGAGTACAGTGACTTAGAGGAAGAGTTTCCATTAGCTGAAGATCCTTATATTTTAAATTCTCGATTGCTTGCTGGGCCAATTGGAGAGGTAGAGGCAAGAGATGGGCATGAATATTTTATGGGGCAGATATTCCCATCTAGAGAAGAATTCAAGAATGCACTTGTCAAACATGTCATGGTTAAGCATATGAGATATAACCCAGTTGACACCCGAAAAAATAGAGTTAAAGCAGTGTGCTTCAACCAACCATGTACATGGAGAGTAGTAGCAAGGGGGGAAGTAGAGTTCACTGTTACAAAATATATAAAGGAACACCAATGCGGAACTGTTAGGGAAAGTAATGATCATCATGCATCATCTTCATCATTTGTTGCTTCTTTTGTTGAAAAGCAATTTCTTCATAATGAACAATACAAACCAAGTATGATTATATCAGATATTAAAGCTAGATTTGGAGTGACCATATCATACAGAAAAGCATACATAGCTAGGGAGAAAGCATTGAAAAAGGTTGTTGGAGATTATGATGAGGCTTACAGAGATCTTCCACAATATCTGCGTGAGTTAAGAGCTAGAGATCCTGAAACGTATGTGGCACTATGCAGGAATGGTGACAATCAGTTCCAGCGGTGTTTTTGGGATTTTGGTGCTTGCCGAAGGGTGTTCAGGTCTTATTTACGTAGACTTATCGAAATTGATGTCACCCACCTAAGAGGAAAGTATCCGGGAGTAATGTTGATTGCAACGATGATTGATGGTAATGACAATGTTCTTCCAGTTGCCTTCGCAATAGCTGAAGTTGAATGTGGGTCTGCATGGGAGTGGTTTTTGGAGCATACAAAGAGGTTCTTTGGTGTCGATGATCACTCAATCACCATAGTATCAGATAGACATCAGGGCATTATATCAGCAGTTAGAAAAGTCTACCCAAACGCGCATCATGCCTTTTGTTGTCACCATATGTGTTGTAATATGGTAACTGATACTGGAAGTAGAGCTGCTGTAGGTTTGTTTTGGGCAGCAGCACGAGCCAACACAACACTCCAATATGATATGGTAATGCAGACAATGCTTGAAAAACATCCAGTTGCCCATAAGTGGCTTCACAACATTGACCCTAAAAGGTGGGCAAATGTACACTTTACAGGGAGAAGGTACAGAATGTTTACCACGAATTATGTGGAGAGCTTAAATGCTTTATTCAAGTCTACACGTGAGCTTCCCATAAACAGGTTAATTGATAATACAAGAAGAAAAGTTGCTCAATGGTTCTATAACCGTAGAGAGGAAGTCTCCAAATGACATGTTGCTTTGACACCTTATGCTACAAATGAAATGGATTTAAGGAGAGAGAAAGCAAGAGCTTATAAGGTTCACCCTTACTCTCAATCAGAAATGGAAGTAGAAACATGGGGCACTTCATACATTGTTGATTTGGAAAAAAAGTTTTGTCATTGTGGGGAGTTTCAAATTTCAGGACTTCCTTGCTCACATGTTATTGCCGTAATCATTCACAGGAACATGGATACACTTCCTTATTGTGAGCGTTATTTTTATTCTGAAACTTGGAAGTGGGTTTACATGGATCGTATTTTCCCTTGTAGAAGCAAGCAGTTTTAGCCTACTGGAGTAAACGACATTACAGTTCTATGTCCCCGTAGCCTTGTGCAGCCTGGTAGACGAAAGAAGGCACGGATAGAGTCCAGACACAATGGCAAGGTCAAACTAAAATGCAGCCGGTGCAAACAACTTAGTCATAATAAAAGGGCATGTAGAATGCCGTCAGCCCCAAGGTCTTGAGTTAATTGGTATATGTAGTGACCCAATATTCTGATTGAAGTATATATTTTGTATGGAGGATAACTGAATGTATATATTTTGTATATTGTATAGCTATAGTATTGTCAAAAAACTAGTTGTTGTTAATGTTGTGACTTGAAGAAGTATTTCAATATTATGATACATTTCTTTTTGTGTAAAGTTATGTAAGTAGAATTGAGCAGTTGTGAAGTTTTCGGATTTTGAAACCCACAATAATGTAATTTCAGGTCTTGAAGTCCTGAAGTCCTATGGTTTGTGAATATATGTCATTTGAGACCCTTTGTTTGTTTGCTTTGTTGAATCATTGTTCTGTGCCAACTGATACTGTATTAACACGTAATTGATAATCATTAGGACTATGTTTGGAGACTAAAAATATCATCTCCTAGCTATCTAAACTCTAACTACTGGTAATGAGTTTTGAGAAATCAAAATATCATAGTTCCATGAAACAAACCTCCTGCTGTGCCAAATTCTCAAAATATGAGGTAATGATGTGGATGGAATTAAATTGTGGTATACAATGTCTATGTAGGTACTCTCTTTTTTGTTTAATATTAAAAATAATTTCACAACATGTATATTTATATAAAATATTTAATCATTCTAATATTGAATTATTTGAAATCTGAAATGAGATTATTGTGTCAGGCCCTGCGTGGGCCTGAACATTATTGTGTCAAGCCTAGCTTGGGCCTGAAATGGAATTATTTCAGGCCCAGAGTGGGCCTGAAATGAGATTATTTCAGGCCCACGCCGGGCCTGAAATGATATTATTTCAGGCCCAGCATGGGCTGTGATTTAAAATTAGGGTAGAGGAAAAGTAAGGTTCAATATTGCTTATAGTATCGACAAGAGGACAGATTATAGATTAGATATTACACAATAACAAGGATTGAAAGCAATGCTCCATTGGAGTATCAAAATGGTTTACATACATTATAACTACAAACATATATTGTTTGTCATTAAACATACATTATACAACTGAATCATTTTGTTTCAGGTCCTGACTGGGTTTCCTAAAATGCTTTTGTTTCAGGCCCAATGTGGTCCTCAATTCAAATGATTCTAGCAAAAACAAGGTTCAATATTACTGATGGGTTCCACAACAATTACAGATTACAGATCATATATGAGACAAAAACAATGATCCGAAGCAAAATTTCATTGATTTGAAAAGGAGTACATGGATTGTATAATTACAAATATACAATGTTTGTGCTCACAATTACATAAGCATAGTATGAACAAAAATTCTAGTTACAGATTTAGCTTCCAGCACTTGTCTCTCATTATTTTATAGCCCACCTGAAATCGATAATTTTTCATTTCCTTTTGGCTAAAATCTATAGATCTTTGAAAAACTAGACTTTCTGCATACCGCATCATGAAAAATGCATAATCTGACCTGAAAAACCAATATTGACATTGTTGTCATCTTATAAAACCAACTATGAAATGCATTGTTATTTTTAACAAAAATAAACATCCTCTTACGATCTGCTTTGGGTGGGTCCTTGTACAATAATTTTAGTAAACTCTGTCCCAGATATGGAAGGCAATCCTTTATTCCATGTCTTGTAATAAGACCAGTTCAAATTTTTGAAAAACGCCACCTACACAGATATGACATTAGTAACAATTATATTGGTATGAAACTTTTTGTTGAGGTATATCTATGAAGTAGAAAACTTACAGTTTTTTCAAATTTGGCAGTGTACCCTTCTGTGGCGCTGAGAGAATTATAATGATGGATACTACCTTCCACGAGGTCAATAACCATTAGATGCCAATGATCATCTGCATTATTTAGAGGACAGATGATATATCTAATCGGCTTGTCCGTATCAGTAGCAATAGTTTGTTCAAAAGCCTGAGCGTGAATCGCCTCAAAAAGATCTTATGGTTATTAAAAAGGAAGTGTCAGTGGACTAAATCATAGAAAAAAACAATAATGATTTAGTAGCTAATTAACTTACATCAAACCCCACCCCACACAATATGGAGGGCTGGTATGGTGAGTTATACGCTTTTGCTTCATTTCCAAGAATAGTCCAGTATGCATTGATGTAATCCCCGGTGGTGTAGTCATTCCAATCAAATATTGTCAAAAAAGATAGCATATCTAATGTAAAGGTCCCATTGGACCATACTGGATTCAACTCATACTTACATGCAAATAAGATAAGCAACTTAATGAAATTCTTGAAGATTAAATTTTATTAATGAATGTCAATAATCATCATTGTTTTACAATATTTTTCTAAATGCAATAGCAACTAACTCACTTTAATTTACTAAGCTTTAATAATGTTTCAGCAATCTCTGCATCTTTAGGCTTCTTCTTAAAAATTGCCCTGGAATTCTTCAAGATTTTGCTTTTGACCTTTTGAAATTCTTTAGCTTTAGCTGCGTGATGTTCAGATATGTTTGTTTGGGTGGAGGTCTCAGATTTATTTGTTTGCGTTATAGTATCTAAGATTGATGGGGCAGGAGCCGCGCCATCTTCATCATCATCTTTATCTTCATCCTCATCCTCATCCTGAACAACTTGTTTGCCCTTGCCTTTGGGCTGGTAGTCTTGTCTGACCTGAGTTATTTTTATTTTTTTGGCAAGTGGCTCACCTTCATCTGACCCTTTGCTTTGCAATTGTTCATACAGCGTCTTGATTCTTTGGTTAGACTGAAGTATGATCTTCTCTCTTGCAGCTAGCCTTTTTTCATTAAGCTCCTCTTGTACTTTAAGCTGCGAAACTTTGTCACCAATTATTTTATCCTTTTCAACAATGATGTCATCTTTTTGTTTCAGTTGCGACTCCTTCTTTGTAATTATTGTTTCTTTCTGAGCAATAATTTGATCCTTGGCACTGATGGTTGTTGCCGTCTCACTTGTGGCTTCCTCCAAACTTTTAAGTGTTATATTTAATTTGTGCTGTAAGGTCTCAATTTGTTCTTGTTTTTGTATACATATATTGCAGGCTTCCGTTTGTAAGGCCTGTTGCCTTCCTTGTAGTGCCTGGTTTCCTTCTGGTGCCTGCTATAATACCTCACAGTGGACCTCAAGTGGTTGAGTTGGAGGAGAGTAGTCAGGTACTAAATCATGCTCTATATCAAACGGAATTAAATCAACAATAATTAAATCTGTGGCCACACGGTCTATCATCCTCTTGATACTCTCAACGTGGGCTTTAGGCCAAGTCCAGCGTAGTATTCTTGGCAATTTATGAGGATGTTCAGGAGCAGCAATACTAATATGTTCAGTAACCCATACCTGCAACATCATTATAATTAGTAAATAATATCCATCATCAAATTATATCAGCAGGTATAAGTAACTCAAACTTACAGCCAAAATATTTGAAAATCCCTTGAGCAAGGGAGCCTTGGCCGGTTGGGTTGAATCACCTACATGTCTTCTATGCCTCAATGTCACCTCCTTTCCAATGACTCCCAACTGAGGAGCCATGAAATTGTACACAGCATTGCACCAATTATAGTTTCGTAGATTGTCAAAATCATCTACACAATCAATAAGTGACACGGCAGGAATGGCAAGTATGCTGCTAGTACCACAAAATAGCATTGTACTAAAAAAATAGAGTATATACAACTGACAGTACAGCTTGTCATTGGATGTAGACTTTATTAGTAGTTTCTCCAAATGTCGGGCAGAACAATTGGAATCTTCAAAATACTCCTTGTACAGTGGCGTGGAGGCCTCATTCAAATCAAGTTGGACTATCTCTCCATGGTTAGGTAGCCCTAGAATAAGTGATATATCAACGTTTGTGAAATTGAGTTTTTTCCCATGGATTACAAAGCTCTATTCTTCTTCATCCCAATTATCAAACATGTTCTGAACTTGGGGTCTTACACAAGAACTAATAGGAAGGTCGAGGACCCAAGAAAAGGGTGTGTCTCGAAGCAACTGTTCTTGTGCTGGTGTGGGTGGAACAGAATCAATAAAATTTTTGAAATGGCATAGGCTACTTTTCCAGTTCATTCGTTTAGTTCGACCTCTGTTGGCAAAACTGGAATACTGGGTAGGCAATTTGATTTTTCGTTTTGGCAGCTGTTTTTTCTCATTACTTCCCCCAGGGAGTTGCTGTTTTTTAGATTTGGTGGGAGCAGCTTTCTTTGAAGCTGATCTTTTTTGACCCATACCGAACTTTGCAACCATCAAACAAAAAATTATTTGACACAAACAAAAATGACACTTAGAATTCGTTCATAAAAGGGCCTCCTCAAATTCAGTCTTTTACTGAAAACTATCGCTAACCCTAGGTGAAAGCAAGAACTGAAATGACAAACTACAAATGTCACGCCCCCAGAGGCACATGCTTCCTCGAAAATTGGGCAGCATCTCCCCTGTACGGCGGACAATATGGGGCAATTTATACATATATCTCACCATAAAAGATGGCTCAGCCATCATAACAGAAAATAAAATATTACCACGCAGTTTATATCAATATAACAGATAATGGGTGGCTCAGCCACCATAAATATAAAAGAACTATAATCCAAAGAAAACATAAAAGTCTCTGATAACGAGAAACCCGATAGTGAATAAAATACAACTCCAAGTACTAAAAACCGACAACTAAACCAAATACGAAAAGCAACTCAACTCTGGGGATTGGCGACTAGATCCTCTCCTGACTCCAAGAAATACTTCTACCTGCTATCTGAAACAACAAAAATGAAAGCAGGGGTGGTGAGTCCGGGCGGACTCTGCGGGTATATGAGTAGACAATAAGCATGGCATGATACAAGATAACCAAGTAGAGAATCCAACAGGGTACAGTCCATAAGAAAATATAGAAACCTAATCATGCATAACATATGTAAATCGATATGGTATAAAGTCCGAATAACGACTAAGCATGTATAGAACAACTCAACAACAATAATATCAAGTTATACATGCATGTCAAACATATGCAACAATCATAGCTCATATAAGTGCATCAAACACAAGCAAATGCATAAAATAAATACGTATGCACATGATGCAATGACATGTGTCACCCCTAACGCCAGTCAAGCCGTCAACACATCCCATCTGTGTGACCGAGTGGGTAGGGCTGTGACAACTGTACCACTCCAACAACAAATACCACATAAGGCGTGGTTGAGTGGACAGGATGCTGGGGAGCCTACACTCCAGACCCCGGTACATCGGGGGAGCTATCAACAGCTACAATATCCCTCAAAAACAAACAACGGTGAGGGTGAGCCACCAACGGCTCATCCCTCTAAAACAACGGTGAGGGTGTCACTGTCTGGCATGACAGGACAAACACTCGCACTCTAACCACTACCATGACATCATGTGGTTGAGTGAATCGAGCAGCAATATGACTAACGACGACTTAACCAAATGTAAGCCAACAGTCGTTAGTATGCAACGTGCAAGTATGGTGCATGATATACGATGCACGAACAACCGGAGAAACAACGATGCAATAAAATCCAACGAGTATACGATGCATCAATACAACCAATCCAGAAATTGCAAACCAACGATTATGCACCTACACTACTAGGTAGGGTATTTTCTAATGCCAAATAAACCTATTTGTGTATAATAGACCTCTAAGTACTCGCGTACAAGCGGTACATTTTAGAACAGAAAAACCAACAGGGACTGTACGGATACGAATTTGGGATACTCAAAGATCAACGAAGAGTAAGTCTCAACGGCGATGTTTAAATAACAAACGGCAAAGAACAAGGTCAAGCAACCTATCAGACATAATATAGCCATGCTTTTAAGGTAAAGAAAACTACTCGAGTACAAAGGAGAAATACCCGCCTTTATTTTAGAAGTCCGTAAGCAGAAAGAACCTTTCACGATCAACCAAACGAGTCCAAATTCAAGGTCCTGTATAAATGATAAAATTTAGCTAATTATAAATTAATAAATTAGCTAAATAAAATACTAATATGATTAGGATAACCCACAACAGTGTACAACAACCCAAACCTATTTACACACGCTTGCAACCCAATTAACTATCTTAATTACAAACCCAAAATAACCCCAAACACACAGTTATGCAACCCTACCTCAAAATCACTCTCCCAAAATCATTTAAAACCAACAGTAAGAAAACATACTACACTAATCCAATTTAAAAAAAAAACAGAATACCTCACTATCACCATCCTATAATCGAATTCAAGGCAAGATCACTGATCGACAACCCTCTATACAGCTTGTTACAAAGCTTCCTTGCGGCAACATTTGAAACGTAACCAAAAATCAGATCAACCATAAAACTCCCACAAAATGATCTGATATCAACATATCAACATCTAAATCTATCCACAAGATTACTTACGATTTACCTAAATCAGGGCCGGCTTTACCTGAATCGGCCAAAGAGAATTGGCAGTGAGGGGTCGACGCTAGGGCTCGACGTCTGAACCAGCGAAGGAGAAGGAGGGAAAGAAGAACTGAGAGGAAGAGAAAGGAAGAAATCAACGCCGTGATCAGAACAAAGTGGCAAGCGGCTCGGCTCCGACTAGGGCTAGGGTTCGGCGGTGGCTGTCGCGTGGGAGAGGCGACGGCTAGGGTGCGTGCGGCTGCGATACTCTGCTTGTGCGTGCCGGAGAAGAAGAAGAATGAAGAGAGGAGAGGCGGCGCGAGGCTGCGGTCGGCGTCGCTAGGGCTGCGGCGTCGGGCGTCGGCAGAACCGAAGGGGACGGCTGCGGTTTCGGTTTCGCGCAGGGGAGAGGGGGTTCGGGTGCTTTAGGGCTTAGGATTTAGTTTTTTTTTGACATCTTGCAATTAAACCCTCCAAGTTTTGAAAATTACAACTAAGCCCTTTAAAATTTCAGTTTCCAACATTCTCCCCCACTAACAAAAATTTGGTCCCCAAATTTAGCTAGTGAACCACAACAAGCACTAGTCAATCCATAAAACCAACCCAGACTAGTCCACAACGATAAACCGTAAACCACAACAACTACTAATTACCTCAACAGGGACTAGTCAACGACAACAGGTATCAATACCTCATATATAAATACGCAATGCAACTCAACCATACACACCGCAAGTAAATAGATGAGGATAGCGAGCTCTGATCGTATCCTCGAGTTCCCAAGTAGATTCCTCATCAGAGTGGTGCTGCCAACCAACATTGATCAACCGAACCGTCTTGTTCCTCAACCGACGTTCCTTGTGGTCCAGAATCTGCATAGGTACCTCTTCATAAGTCGCGTCTGGCTGAAGTGTGACCGACACCTCTGATAACACATGTGTAGGATCTGGTACCTTCCCTTTTTGAAAAGGGAATTTCTGTTTTGATTGGGAATTGTGGGATTTAAGTAGTAGGGATCTTGTTTCAAGTTAGTTTTGGTGTTGTTGTGAAATTCCTGTGGGATTGCTGTTTAGGGTTGTTGTCATTTCTGTTGGTGAGTTTCACTTGGTTTTCGTTGTGTGGAAACTGATCAGTAGGTAAGTTGTGATCAGATGTTTTGGTAATTGAAGCATTTGGTTTGAATGTTGATTTGGGTTAAGAGGGATCCGTTGTAAATTGTGGGACATTTAAATAGAGGTTGTAATTAGGATTTGTTCGAATTGTGTTTAGTATTTTGTTTAGCTAATTTGTTAATTTTATAATTAGCTAAACCTTATATATTAACACAGGACCTTGATTCGGACTCGCTCAGTTGATCGTAGAAGGTTTTCGTTTACGAAATTCTTCAATTAAAGGCGGGTATTTCTCCTTTGTACTCGAGTAGTTCTTTTACCTTAAAGCATGGCTAATTTATGTCTTATAGGTTGCTTGACCTTGTTCTTTGTCGTTATTTAAACATCGCCGTTGAGACTTATTCTTCGTTGATCTTCGAGTATTCTTAAATTCGTATCTGTACAGTCCACTATTGGTTTTCTGTTCTGTAAAGTGCTGTTTGTACATGAGCACTTAGAAGTTCATAAAAACACAATTAGGTTTATTTGGCATTAGAAAATACCCTACCTAGTAGTGTAGGTGCATAATTGTTGGTTTTCGGTTTCTGGTTGGTTGTTTCGATGCATGTTTCACTCGTTGGATTTTATTGCATCGTGGTTGTTTCGGTTGTTCGTGCATCGTATATCATACACCATACTTGCACCTTGCATACTAACGACTGTTGGCTTACATTTGGTTAAGCCGTCGTTAGTCATTTTGTTGCTCGATTCACTCAACCACATGTTGTCATGGTAGTGGTTAGAGTGCGAGTGTTTGTTCTGTAATGCCAGACAGTGACACCCTCACCGTTATTTTAGAGGGATGAGCTGTTGGTAGCTGACCCTCACTGTTGTTGTTTTTCGGGGGATATATATATTGTAGCTGTTGATAGCTCCCCCGATGTACCGAGGTCTGGAGTGTGTGCTCCCCAGCATCCTATCCACTCAACCACGCCTTATGTGGTATTATTGTTGTTGTTGGTTATTGTTGTTGTTGGAGTGGTACAGTTGTCACAGCCCTACCCACTCGGTCACACAGATGGGATGTGTTGACAGCTTGACTGGCGTCAGGGGTGACACATGTCATTGCATCATGTGCATACGTATTTCTTTTATGCATTTGTTTGTATTTGATGCACTTATATGAGCTATGATTGTTGCATATGTTTGACATGCATGTCTATCTTGATATTATTGTTGTTGAGTTGTTTATACATGCCTAGTGCTTACCCGGATTTTATGCTATGTCGTTTTACTATATGATATGCATGATTAGGTAAATCTGATATTTCTTATAGACTGTACCTTTTGATTCTCTACTTCGTTATCTTATTCATGCCATGCTTATTTGTCTACTCATATACCCGCAAAGTCCGCCCGGACTTACCACCCCTGCTTTCTTCTTTGTTGATTCAGATAGCAGGTAGTTACGTTTCTTGGAGCCAGGAGATGATCCAGTTGCCAGTCCCAGTATCGGTTTGTTTTGGTTTGTTCTAGTGTCTGTTTTATTTCTGCAGTTAGTTTCCTTGTCAAGTATCGGTTTGGATTTTGTCGTTATTACTGGTTTGTAGACTTTCTTTTATGTTTAAGATGACTGAGCCATCCATTTATTTTGTTTCGATATAAACTGCGTGGTTGTGGTTAATACTTATTGTTGTGATGCCAGCCGCCTGTGGCTGAGCTATATTGGTGGAAATATATGTATAATTGCCTCATATTGTCCGCCGTACAGGGGAGATGCTGCCCGATTTTCGAGCAAGCATGTGCCTCTGGGGGCGTGAATCACCCCTAACGCCAGTCAAGCCGTCAACACATCCCATCTGTGTGACCGAGTGGGTAGGGCTGTGACAACTGTACCACTCCAACAACAAATACCACATAAGGCGTGGTTGAGTGGACAGGATGCTGGGGAGCCTACACTCCAGACCCCGGTACATCGGGGGAGCTATCAACAGCTACAATATCCCTCAAAAACAAACAACGGTGAGGGTGAGCCACCAACGGCTCATCCCTCTAAAACAACGGTGAGGGTGTCACTGTTTGGCATGACAGGACAAACACTCGCACTCTAACCACTACCATGACATCATGTGGTTGAGTGAATCGAGCAACAATATGACTAACGACGACTTAACCAAATGTAAGCCAACAGTCGTTAGTATGCAACGTGCAAGTATGGTGCATGATATACGATGCACGAACAACCGGAGAAACAACGATGCAATAAAATCCAACGAGTATACGATGCATCAATACAACCAATCCAGAAATCGCAAACCAACGATTATGCACCTACACTACTAGGTAGGGTATTTTCTAATGCCAAATAAACCTATTTGTGTATAATAGACCTCTAAGTACTCGCGTACAAGCGGTACATTTTAGAACAGAAAAACCAACAGGGACTGTACGGATACGAATTTGGGATACTCAAAGATCAACGAAGAGTAAGTCTCAACGGCGATGTTTAAATAACAAACGGCAAAGAACAAGGTCAAGCAACCTATCAGACATAATATAGCCATGCTTTTAAGGTAAAGAAAACTACTCGAGTACAAAGGAGAAATACCCGCCTTTATTTTAGAAGTCCGTAAGCAGAAAGAACCTTTCACGATCAACCAAACGAGTCCAAATTCAAGGTCCTGTATAAATGATAAAATTTAGCTAATTATAAATTAATAAATTAGCTAAATAAAATACTAATATGATTAGGATAACCCACAACAGTGTACAACAACCCAAACCTATTTACACACGCTTGCAACCCAATTAACTATCTTAATTACAAACCCAAAATAACCCCAAACACACAGTTATGCAACCCTACCTCAAAATCACTCTCCCAAAATCATTTAAAACCAACAGTAAGAAAACATACTACACTAATCCAATTTAAAAAAAAACAGAATACCTCACTATCACCATCCTATAATCGAATTCAAGGCAAGATCACTGATCGACAACCCTCTATACAGCTTGTTACAAAGCTTCCTTGCGGCAACATTTGAAACGTAACCAAAAATCAGATCAACCATAAAACTCCCACAAAATGATCTGATATCAACATATCAACATCTAAATCTATCCACAAGATTACTTACGATTTACCTAAATCAGGGCCGGCTTTACCTGAATCGGCCAAAGAGAATTGGCAGTGAGGGGTCGACGCTAGGGCTCGACATCTGAACCAGCGAAGGAGAAGGAGGGAAAGAAGAACTGAGAGGAAGAGAAAGGAAGAAATCAACGCCGTGATCAGAACAAAGTGGCAAGCGGCTCGGCTCCGACTAGGGCTAGGGTTCGGCGGTGGCTGTCGCGTGGGAGAGGCGACGGCTAGGGCGCGTGCGGCTGCGATACTCTGCTTGTGCGTGCCGGAGAAGAAGAAGAATGAAGAGAGGAGAGGCGGCGCGAGGCTGCGGTCGGCGTCGCTAGGGCTGCGGCGTCGGGCGTCGGCAGAACCGAAGGGGACGGCTGCGGTTTCGGTTTCGCGCAGGGGAGTGGGGGTTCGGGTGCTTTAGGGCTTAGGATTTAGTTTTTTTTTGACATCTTGCAATTAAACCCTCCAAGTTTTGAAAATTACAACTAAGCCCTTTAAAATTTCAGTTTCCAACAACAAATTAGGGTACGTACAAGTCAACTAGTGCGATGACGATGATGTCGCCCACAACTACTCCAATCAAGACAAGCACGCTACCTTCAAATCGCAACAAATCTAGAGCTAGAAGACGATTGCTTAGCACTAGGCTCCCAGGGACGCTATAAAAATGAGTGACTGCTGGGCCTGATATAAAAGGATTTCATGCCCTAGGCGGCCCTTTTTATATGTATTATAAATATAATTTAGGTTATATCTATTTTTATTTATAAAAATAAAACTAAATTTGTTATATATCATATATATTTCAGATTTATCATGTGCATTTTATTGATTATGTATTTATATTTCCTTTTAAGGCTCTTAAATTCAGATATATTTATTTTTATTGATTATGTATTCTATTTTATTGAACGAAGCTGGGCCTGAAATAAGATATATTCAGGCCCAGGTTGGGCCTGAAATAAAATTATTTCAGGCCCAAAGTGGGCCTGAAATAAAATGAATTCAGGCCCACGGTGGGCCTGAAATAATTTCCTGAAATAAAATTATTTCAGGCCCACCGTGGGCCTGAAATAAAATGATTCAGGCCCATGGTGGGCCTGAAATAAAATGATTCAGGCCCAAGGTGGGCCTGAAATCAAATTATTTCAGGCCCACCATGGAAAATGAATTCAGGCCCACGGTGGGCCCGAATGACTTCAAGTCCAGAGTGAAATTCAGAAAATCCTATATCAGTAGATAGGGTTGAGGTAGGAGATAAGATTTTGGGAGGCCAAACCTCTAATCTAGTTGTATCACCATTGCTATAGCATGTAGTTTAGGTATATCAGTGAGTTTTGAGTAAAACTCACTGATGGACCTCCCATATCTGGAATTCTGAAAACCCTATATCAGTAGATAAGGTTGAGGTAGGAGATAAGATTTTGGGTGCCCAAACCTCTAATCTAGCTATATCACCAATGCTATAGGAGTGGTTTAGGTATATCAGTGAGTTTTGAGCAAAACTCACTGATGGACCTCCCATATATGGAATTCTGAAAAACCTATATCAGTAGATAGGGTTGAGGTAGGAGATGAGATTTTGGGTGCCCAAACCACTAATCTTGCTGTATCACCATTGCTATAGGAGTGGTTTTGGTATATTAGTGAGTTTTGAGCAAAACTCACTGATGGACCTCCCATATCTGGAATTCTGAAAACCCTATATCAGTAGATAGGGTTGAGGTAGGAGATGAGATTTTGGGTGCCCAAACCTCTAATCTAGCTGTATCACCAATGCTATAGGAGTGGTTTAGGTATATGAGTGAGTTTTGAGCAAAACTCAATGATGGACCTCCCATATCTGGAATTCTGAAAAACCTATATCAGTGGATAGGGTTGAGGTAGGAGATGAGATTTAGGGTGCCCAAACCTCTAATCTTCCTGTATCACCAATGTTATAGCAGTAGTTTAGGTATATCAGTGAGTTTTGAGCAAAACTCACTGATGGACCTCCCATATCTGGAATTCTAAAAAACCTATATCAGTATATAGGGTTGAGGTAGGAGATGAGATTTTGGGTGCCCAAACCTCTAATCTAGCTGTATCACGAATGTTATAGGAGTGGTTTAGGTATATCAGTGAGTTTTGAGCAAAACTCACTGATAGACCTCCCATATATGGAATTCAGAAAAACCTATATCAGTAGATAGGGTTGAGGTAGGAGATGAGATTTTGGGGGCTCAAACCTCTAATCTTGCTGTATCACCATTGCTATAGGAGTGGTTTTGGTATATCAGTGAGTTTTGAGCAAAACTCACTGATGGACCTCTCATATCTGGAATTCAGAAAACCCTATATCAGTAGATAGGGTTGAGGTAGGAGATGAGATTTTGGGTGCCCAAACATCTAATCTACCTGTATCACCAATGTTATAGGAGTGGTTTAGGTATATCAGTGAGTTTTGAGCAAAACTCACTGATGAACCTCCCATATCTGGAATTCTGAAAAACCTATATCAGTAGATAGGGTTGAGGTAGGAGATGAGATTTTGGGTGCTCAAACCTCTAATCTAGCTGTATCACCAATGCTATAGGAGTGGTTTAGGTATATCAGTGAGTTTTGAGCAAAACTCACTGATGGACCTCCCATATCTGGAATTCTGAAAAACCTATATCAGTAGATAGGGTTGAGGTAGAAGATGAGATTTTGGGTGCCCAAACCTCTAATCTTGCTGTATCAACATTGCTATAGCAGTAGTTTTGGTATATAAGAGAGTTTTGAGCAAAACTCACTTATGGACCTCCCATATCAGGAATTCTGAAAACACTATATCAGTAGATAGGGTTGAGATAGGAGATGAGATTTTGGGTGCCCAAACCTCTAATCTTCCTATATCACCAATGCTATAGGATTGGTTTAGGTATATCAGTGAGTTTTGAGCAAAACTCACTGATGGACCTCCCATATCTGGAATTCTGAAAAACCTATATCAGTAGATAGGGTTGAGGTAGGAGATGAGATTTTGGGTGCCCAAACTTCTAATCTTCCTGTATCACCAATGCTATAGGAGTGATTTAGGTATATCAGTGAGTTTTAAGCAAAACTCACATATAGACCTCCCATATTTGGAATTCTGAAAAAACCTATATCAGTAGATAGGGTTGAGGTAGGAGATGAGATTTTGTGTGCCCAAACCTCTGATCTTGCTGTATCACCATTGCTATAGCATGTAGTTTAGGTATATCAGTGAGTTTTGAGCAAAACTCACTTATGGACCTCCCATATTTGGAATTCTGAAAAACCTATATCAGTAGATAGGGTTGAGGAAGGAGATGAGATTTGGGTGCCCAAACCTCTAATCTTCCTGTATCACCAATGCTATAGGAGTGGTTTAGGTATATTAGTGAGTTTTGAGCAAAATTCACTGATGGACCTCCCATATCTGGAATTCTGAAAAACTTATATCAGTAGATAGGGTTGAGGTAGGAGATGAGATTTTGGCTGCCCAAACCTCTAATCTTGCTGTATCACCATTGTTATAGGAGTGGTTTTGGTATATCAGTGAGTTTTGAGCAAAACTCACTGATGGACCTCCCATATCTGGAATTCTGAAAAACCTATATCAGTAGATAGGGTTGAGGCAGGAGATTAGATTTTGGGTGTCCAAACCTCTAATCTTGCTGTATCACCATTGCTATAGCATGTAGTTTAGGTATATCAGTGAGTTTTGAGCAAAACTCACTGATGGACCTCCCATATCTGGAATTCTGAAAAACCTATATCAGTAGATAGAGTTGAGGTACGAGATGATATTTTGGGTGCCCAAACCTCTAATCTTCCTGTATCACCAATGTTATAGGAGTGGTTTAGGTATATCATTGAGTTTTGAGCAAAACTCACTGATGGACCTCCCATATCTGGAATTCTGAAAAACCTATATCAGTAGATAGAGTTGAGGTAGGAGATGAAATTTTGGGTGCCCAAACCTCTAATCTTCCTGTATCACCAATGCTATAGGAGTGGTTTAGGTATATCATTGAGTTTTGAGCAAAACTCACTGATGGACCTCCCATATCTGGAATTCTGAAAAACCTATATCAGTAGATAGGGTTGAGGTAGGAGATGAGATTTTGGGTGCCCAAACCTCTAATCTTGCTGTATCACCATTGCTATAGGAGTGGTTTTGGTATATCAGTGAGTTTTGAGCAAAACTCACTGATGGACCTCCCATATCTGGAATTCTGAAAACCCTATATCAGTAGATAGGGTTGAGGTAGGAGATGAGATTTTGGGTGTCCAAACTTCTAATCTAGCTGTATCACCAATGTTATAGGAGTGGTTTTGGTATATCAGTGACTTTTGAGCAAAACTCACTGATGGACCTCCCATATCTGGAATTCTGAAAACCCTATATCAGTAGATAGGGTTGAGGTATGAGATAAGATTTTGGGTGCCTAAACCTCTAATCTAGCTGCATCACCAATGCTATAGGAGTGGTTTATGTATATCATTGAGTTTTGAGCAAAACTCACTGATGAACCTCCTATATCTGGAATTCTGAAAAACTTATATCAGTAGATAGGGTTGAGGTAGGAGATGAGATTTTGGGTGCCCAAACCTCTAATCTAGCTGTATCACCAATGTTGTAGGAGTGTTTAGGTATATCAATGAGTTTTGAGCGAAACTCACTGATGGACCTCCCATATCTGGAATTCTGAAAAACCTATATCAGTAGATAGGGTTGAGGTAGTAGATGAGATTTTGGTTGCCCAAATCTTTAATCTTGCTGTACCACCATTGCTATAGGAGTGGTTTTGGTATATCAGTGAGTTTTGAGCAAAACTCACTGATAGACCTCCCATATCTGGAATTCTGAAAACCCTATATCAGTAGATAGGGTTGAGCTAGAAGATGAGATTTTGGGTGCCCAAACTTCTAATCTTCCTGTATCACCAATGCTATAGGAGTGGTTTAGGTATATTAGTGAGTTTTGAGCAAAACTCACTGATGGACCTCCCATATCTGGAATTCTGAAAAACCTATATCAGTAGATAGGGTTGAGGTAGGAGATGAGATTTTGGGTGCCCAAACTTCTAATCTTCCTGTATCACCAATGCTATAGGAGTGATTTAGGTATATCAGTGAGTTTTAAGCAAAACTCACTTATGGACCTCCCATATTTGGAATTCTGAAAAAACCTATATCAGTAGATAGGGTTGAGGTAGGAGATGAGATTTTGTGTGCCCAAACCTCTGATCTTGCTGTATCACCATTGCTATAGCATGTAGTTTAGGTATATCAGTGAGTTTTGAGCAAAACTCACTGATGGACCTCCCATATTTGGAATTCTGAAAAACCTATATCAGTAGATAGGGTTGAGGAAGGAGATGAGATTTTGGGTGCCCAAACCTCTAATCTTCCTGTATCACCAATGCTATCGGAGTGGTTTAGGTATATTAGTGAGTTTTGAGCAAAATTCACTGATAGACCTCCCATATCTGGAATTCTGAAAAACTTATATCAGTAGATAGGGTTGAGGTAGGAGATGAGATTTTGGGTGCCCAAACCTCTAATCTTGCTGTATCACCATTGTTATAGGAGTGGTTTTGGTATATCAGTGAGTTTTGAGCAAAACTCACTGATGGACCTCCCATATCTGGAATTCTGAAAAACCTATATCAGTAGATAGGGTTGAGGCAGGAGATGAGATTTTGGGTGTCCAAACCTCTAATCTTGCTGTATCACCATTGCTATAGCATGTAGTTTAGGTATATCAGTGAGTTTTGAGCAAAACTCACTGATGGACCTCCCATATCTGGAATTCTGAAAAACCTATATCAGTAGATAGAGTTGAGGTAGGAGATGAAATTTTGGGTGCCCAAACCTCTAATCTTCCTGTATCACCAATGTTATAGGAGTGGTTTAGGTATATCATTGAGTTTTGAGCAAAACTCACTGATGGACCTCCCATATCTGGAATTCTGAAAAACCTATATCAGTAGATAGAGTTGTGGTAGGAGATGAAATTTTGGGTGCCCAAACCTCTAATCTTCCTGTATCACCAATGCTATAGGAGTGGTTTAGGTATATCATTGAGTTTTGAGCAAAACTCACTGATGGACCTCCCATATCTGGAATTCTGAAAAACCTATATCAATAGATAGGGTTGAGGTAAGAGATGAGATTTTGGGTGCCCAAACTTCTAATCTTGCTGTATCACCATTGCTATAGGAGTGGTTTTGGTATATCAGTGAGTTTTGAGCAAAACTCACTGATGGACCTCCCATATCTGGAATTCTGAAAACCCTATATCAGTAGATAGGGTTGAGGTAGGAGATGAGATTTTGGGTGTCCAAACTTCTAATCTAGCTGTATCACCAATGTTATAGGAGTGGTTTTGGTATATCAGTGACTTTTGAGCAAAACTCACTGATAGACCTCCCATATCTGGAATTCTGAAAACCCTATATCAGTAGATAGGGTTGAGGTAGGAGATGAGATTTTGGGTGCCTAAACCTCTAATCTAGCTACATCACCAATGCTATAGGAGTGGTTTATGTATATCAGTGAGTTTTGAGCAAAACTCACTGATGAACCTCCCATATCTGGAATTCTGAAAAACATATATCAGTAGATAGGGTTGAGGTAGGAGATGAGATTTTGGGTGCCCAAACCTCTAATCTAGCTGTATCACCAATGTTGTAGGAGTGTTTAGGTATATCAGTGTGTTTTGAGCAAAACTCACTGATGGACCTCCCATATCTGGAATTCTGAAAAACCTATATCATTAGATAGGGTTAAGGTAGTAGATGAGATTTTGGTTGCCCAAATCTCTAATCTTGCTGTATCACCATTGCTATAGGAGTGGTTTTGGTATATCAGTGAGTTTTGAGCAAAACTCACTGATAGACCTCCCATATCTGGAATTCTGAAAACCCTATATCAGTAGATAGGGTTGAGCTAGAAGATGAGATTTTAGGTGCCCAAACTTCTAATCTTCCTGTATCACCAATGCTATAGGAGTGGTTTAGGTATATTAGTGAGTTTTGAGCAAAACTCACTGATGGACCTCCCATATCTGGAATTCTGAAAAACCTATATCAGTAGATAGGGTTGAGGTAGGAGATGAGATTTTGGGTGCCCAAACCTCTAATCTTCCTGTATCACCAATGTTATAGCAGTAGTTTGCAATAGGAGGTTTTTAGGTATATCAGTGGGTTTTTATGTGCACACTAAGTACCAATATTTATGAGTTATGTTCTATAAACGTATTACACCTATACAACTACAAATTTATTATCCACCAACTTAAATCAGAAGTATTTAATGGTTAACAGAGACCCTGAAATTTTCCCAATTGAGGCACACGGTGGGCCTGAAATGGATCTATTCAGGCCCAAACTGGGCCTGAATTAAAGTGATTTCAGGCCCACCTTGGGCCTGAAAGGTTTTATTTCAGGCCCTCCTTATGCCTGAATTGTTTTTATTTCAGGACCACCGTGGGCCTGAAATCATTTTATTTCAAGCCCACTATGGGCCTGAAAAGTTAAGTTCATGCTCACCTTGGCTATTAAATAAAATAATGATTTATAGATTAATATTATATATTTATCTATAAGTTGTGACCAAATCCTGTAATTTTATTTAATTATTAATCTTTAGAATTTGAAACAAGTTTTTTAAATTTATGGTAGAGATAATCCATCTTACTAAGTCAATACAGAATGCATACCAATTTTCAATTCCTTCGAGACCATTAAGTCATATTTTCAAATTATGTATCAGAAACCCACTGATGGACCTTCGATACTTGGATATATATCAGTAGTTAGAGTTAACAAAAGAGATGTTATTTCTGGTGTGCAAACTTAGTCCAATTCATTATGAGTTATGTTTTCTTACCGTATCAGTTGGTACACTACATTGCAGCAACTCGATGTGAATCAACATCACACAATTGTTTTATTTTTCTGGATAATAAATTATATTCATACAAATTACACAATTTCTATACAAATGGAGCTGAATCACCAGCAAAGGATGTTTTTTTACAACATTACTTCAAGAGATTGACAGTCTCATGTTTTACAATACATGTCTCTCATAATATTTACTGTCAGATCAAATCTCATTTTCGTCATATCTCTTTGTTTGAAATCCATCTTCTCATCGTATAGGAGACATCGGACGTATTGCATAACAAAGAAGACACATTCCACGGTGAAAATAACAAACAGTATTTCTGATTTTAATAAGTGGGGTAATAAAATACTTTGATGTTTTAAAATTTTCAAACTCTTCCTCACTTACTGACCTATGTTCTTGTTGAGGACATTTTTGTCTGACGGAGGGCCATTTGTCCAAGGGATGATGACTTTGTAGATATGGATGAATAGTCGTAAATTCCTCGCGAGTATATTGTTTAAGTTCTTTTACCTGTCAAATATATCATGAATTTCAATGATATTTTTTACCAAATGATGAACATATATATGAATAAAGGTAGGTAGCTCACCGCTGAGTCAAAATCATGCTTATATTTACGGCCACTAGCAAGAGAATTTAGTTGAATGAAAGTCATTGCTTCTGTATCCACCGCCAACAAGTGAAAGTGTGTATTATCACTGCACAAAGGTATTAAAATATATCTAAACCCTTGTTCTATCATATCCGACTTCATCACTTGTTGCATGGAAAACTTTTTTGACGATCTTATTGAAGCCTAAATAGTTTCAAAATCAAAATTATTAATAACCACATCATAATACTAGGTCTTCTACAATCTATTAATTCATACTAATTTACATCACTTACTGTGAAGAAGGTTAAACAATATATTGACTTGTTGTATGACCTACCAGATGTGGATGCTCCCCTAAATAACATTTTACAGAAGGCATCAATGACCTCGCCTTTTGTAAAAACCTCTCCATTGAGGATTTGTAAGAATGAATGCAATTTCAAAGCAAAGGGTGCATCCTCTCAGATAAATTCATTATCCAACCTGCCAAGTTAATTGATAAGATTATATATTAAAACCTCAAATATATTAACTAAACTATGTTTCATAACTTACTTTAGGTTCTCCAATTTATTTATCACGTAGGCCACTTCTTTATCTTGATTTTTCTTCTTTGACTTCATAAAATGCTTCTTCACAAACTACATCGATACAATTTAGACCAAACTAATTAATGACCAAATTCAATAAATTTGACATAATTTATATGAAAATAACTCACATACATCAATGCCTTGTTGCCTCATTTTGTATAGTTCGGAGGTCTTTCTTTTCTCCTCCTCTATATCTTCTTCAGACATGACTTCAATTATAGTAATGGTTTCTCTTGTTTTATCCATATCCTTCTCACTAAGTTTCCTTTTTCCCTTGTCCATGACATTTGATATTTGTTCCTTTCTCCGCTTCCCCTTATATAATAGTTGGTGCCATACTGGACTCTCAATTGGAGTATCCCTGTAATCATACCGAGTTCGATCACGTCCTCTCCTTGTTCTACAAGATACTGGATCAGAAAGAGGACTGACTACAGGATAGCTTTCTTGAGCCTCCATGCCCTTTTTTCAATAATTGAAAGTAATTCATTAACACTTTCATTCAAACATATATTCTCCTCTGTTAGCTCCTTGATTAGGGTGTCTTTAAGAATGCATTCACCACATGACCTTGCATCTTCTGTGTCATGTCCTTGTGATGTCTCCATTGCCCGTGGAATATCATCCCCAATCTCAAGGTTCTCAAACAATGTGTTTTTATGTAGGTTAGGAATTATTTCAACAATCACCTGTCAATTACCAAGTACACAAATTTTACTGCCTCTAAATCAAACTAACATAGATAAACTAACATAGATCACAGTTTAGAATAATTATCTCTTCGGACCTGATTTGGTTGACAAGGTCCCTCACCCTACTAATATGCGAAGGAATATTCCTCCACTTATTTATTCGGGGTCCTTCAACATTGTATGGTTTTTGAATGGGTACATGCTCCAAAAACCATGCCTACACAAAGTTTTCCAGACAATTACATTAATGATAGCAAATTATTATAAAATATAATTTAGGTTAATTCTACTCACTGCCAAAAGCCCAGCAAATCCCTTTACGTAAGGGAGGTTGGTGGTCCTCTGGTTTCCTTGACTTGATGAAAATAATTCTCCAATCTAAGGTAAATGGAGAGACAAAAATTTATGGATAGCTTCCACCCAGTTGAATCTACCAAGGTTGTTATAATCATCTACTATATCTACAAGCCCTAGAGGGACCTTATATATACTAGACAAAAATAAAACACAAACAAATATATACAAAATATAAAATTTATAAACTAATAACACATCATCCTCTGATTCAACACTTTTAGAATAATGTTTAAGTAAGTCCTCAATTCTTGTTCTGGTAGGTTGTTTTTCTTTTGAGAAGTAAGTACGATAAAGGTCACCCGATGCTTCAGTTGAATTAATAGGGACCGAAACTCCACGGTCCACTATATCCAGTACCAAAGCAACATCTCGTCTAGTGAACGCAACCGGTACACCTGAAACAATTAAAATATTTAGTTATCATCAACAATATAGGCTTCAACTTATTTCTCTTTGGGCCTGAAATGAATTCATTTCAGGCCCAATGTGGGCCTGAAATGAATTCATTTTAGGCCTACCGAGGGACTGAAGTAAATTCACTTCAGGCCCTCGGTAGGCCTGAAATAAAATCATTTCAGGCCTACCGAGGGTCTGAAGTGAATTTCACCTTAAATTCACTCATTTAAATTGATCAAATATCAATCATTTAAGGTCAACTATATCCAAGTTTTATCTTACTATAGATATTGTTTATAATTCATAATTAAAACTATTACCTGAGAATTTAAAAACTTGCGAGGTTGAATCCCAACTTTCAAATATATTAACCAAAATTCCCCGAATATGTTGCAATTCTTGAATGTCCAAGAAAATACTGAAGGGCGACTATTTGATCTTCGCAATGTGTTGATCATTTAAAATTTCAAATGCTTCAACAAAATATTTAAAATGGCCTAAAACACTCCACCAATGTAATTTTTTCTCAAACTCATCTGAACCCTACAGTTTTTATACATTACAAATTTATTCAGCAAAAATAAGTATAAACAATATCATAAGCAGTGTTTATTCAGCAAAAATAAGTATAAACAATATCACATACCTTGGTGATTAATGCCAATGAAGAAGACGATGAACCACTCACAGACCTTTTTCCTGCCATTATGATGAAAATCAACCCTGCAGAAACCCTAAATCCTACTTTGATAGTGTCGAGCAGTATCAACTTCAACGTTAACACTTCAAGCCGCCTCAGGATCACACACTACCACTTTCCTGTATAGGAGCCTAGGTTTTGGTTGGGCGGAGGGATTCGAGGGAGTAGCAAGCGACTAAAGCACAACTAGGGCACGCACAATGTCCTCCTTCAACAATACCATTTACGTTGTTGCGGTGAGAGAGAGAATGACCAAAAATTCTACTACCTTGCCATCCGAACCACATATTATTATTTTACTGCAAAAGTGGTTCGGATGTCTCGAAAATGGGAATGAAAAAGGTATTTTGTGGCGCCAAGGGTATAATAGAAAGTTCACTTAAAGGGCTGCGCTCTTTGGTAAAACAGAAACCATGGGACGCCCTTTGGTAATTTCGAATTGTTACGTACGCCCTTTGGTAAATTGCCGAATTAAATTCAAATTAATCTCAATTTAGACTAACATATTTTTTATTTCTGTATTTATTCGTTAAATTTTGTTCGACCTCAATTTGATTTTAATTTAATATATACTTTCATTTCGTATTCGATAATTAGATTTATTTATTTTTTTAACAATTTTATTAGTTAAGAAAACTTATGGATAGGAGATAATAAAAAATGATGTTTGACAAAAACATAAAATAAAATAAAAATTGGACAGATCCAACGAGATTGGGATATAGTCCTGGACAACCCTTACTTGGATCCTCCCCGAGTGGTAACATGATCTCAAAAGACATCTCTCAAATATGAGATGCGCAAAGGATTAAGCTATCTCAAGCTAGCTCTCTATGCATTAAATTTTTTTCCCCCCTAAGCACTTTTGGTGGCTTAACCCTTGAAGGGATTTTATCAGGCAACGCAACTCGACCTTTCTAACATGTGTTGACCTCCACAAGAACATCTCCAAGCATCGTCATTAAACGGTGTGAGTTAGACTCGAAAAAATATTCAAATATGTTCGAATTTGATAATTTTAAATACGAATTGAATATCATTTGAATTGGCACTGAAAACACACAGAAACGACTTGTTTCATTATATTTGCACCCCTGCATTTCAACGAGAGAATCAGAATTTTGACGCATCGCATCGCATCACCTCAGTTCTGTACGTTGATACTACTCAGGAATTGGAACGGAGGGTGGTGTGATTTTATTTATTTATTTTTAGTTGATACAAGTAGAAGTTGCTCCGGCTTCGGAAGCTGGCACGGTGAGGGATGGAAGCTACAAGCGACTGTGCAATTGGAGAAAGGATGAAGGGTGATGTGACAGTGAGAAGAGAGGTCGAGGAGATTCAAGAAGATGAGGCGCCTTGGTAATTAAGCTGCAATTTTTCAGTACTCTCAGTCTTCTTTCCTTAAGCCACCTAGACGTTAGACATTTGAATGATTAATTAGATATTTAAAATGATATTTTTTCTTTAATATGATAAATTTAAAAACGCATTAACTGCTTTGTATGGATAATCATAAATACCTTACAATTTATTTGATAGATAACATATAGAGTCGGATAATCTATCTCAAAATTAATAAGATTTGGATATCTTAATTAAGACATAGTGGAAACTTATATATATTTTAACTTTTAAAATATCATTTTATTAGAATTTAAACTTCAATTCTCTTATTATTCTCTCAGTACTTAACATCTCTGTGCTAGATCGATCTCTATTTTTTAATTGACATCAAGTATTAATTTATACCAATTAAATCTCTGTGCAAGATTGATCTCTATTTTTTAATTTACATCAAGTATTAATTTATATCAATTAATTTTAGAGATGATTAATTTAGTTTTACGAAAAGTTATCATCGACTATCATGATAAATCAAGAAACGCTTATAGTGAATAATCTATTAATTCAATATTTTTAAAGTAACTATCCAATAAAAAAATTCATCCGAAATTTATCAAATTTGAAACTCGATGTTAGATGTTTAGAAACTTAGAACGTGCTCCTCGTGGCAAAATCAACCTCTATCATTAGATGAGATAAGGACAGGAAGAATCTATTTTTGTCTTATCTAATAATGGCTTCGTATGTATTTCGTTGATACCGAGTTCAGTATAATGCAACCTCCTCCTCTTATGAACACATTATGAACGTAAATTCTATCCCTAATTATGTTCTATGATCCTGTCGCCGAGCGGGGTGGGGCCGCAACCGGATGACGGTGTAGGGATGGATGACGTGTGCGCTGACGGGCTGCCTTCGCTCAGAACGACGCAGCTAACGGGGGTGCCTTCCGATCGGACGGAAGCGGATTCTGCCTGGTACACCTTTGGCCAGATGGATGAGGAAACCGCCGAGTGGAACTTCCGAATGGAGGAAGAAGGATCTCTACCGGCGGGGACTGTTTGGCCGAACTGTCAATATTGCGGATGCAGGGGAGATCTCCGAGTGAAGTTCCTCCGAGGGGATCCTGTCGTCGAGGAGAACTTCGGCCGAATGACCTGAACCTGCTGAGGGAAAGGACCGTTAGCAACCTAGCCGGGAAGCGTCCCGGCAAGGCCCTCCGACGGTCAAGTCAGTACTCCGGTGAACAAGCAAAATAGAGGAGCACTGTAGATGAGAAGCTTCGCGCGCGCGTCCCTGATAATGAGGAGGGGAGGGGCTTATATAGCCGGGGGAAAGGACCAAGTCTGACCTGTGTCAGGATTCTCTGACCTGGTCGAGGGATATTCCCTGACTGTCTGCCGGGTGTCAGGATTCTCTGACGGAGTCAGGGAATATTCTGTGATTGTGTCGACTTGTAGCCAGCATTCCTTGTCTTATACTGTTTGTCCTATGTGAGGACAGAGACAGGTTCTTGTACATCCCCGACCGGCGCCACCTGCCACCAACGGCCCGACAGGGCGGCGTGCCAGGGAGCGTCAGGTCACACGAGTGGTGACAGCCTGTTAACTGCAGCTGGTGCGGATGTTTTGTCGTTATCCTAGGGTGGTTTCGGGGGAGTGCCCGAGTGAGCGACAGACGGGGATGCCCTGCTGGATGTCCGGTATGGACCTGAAGGATTACCGGGCGGATTCACCTGGATGATTAGGCGTGGGGCCTTTATATGGCCGGGCGGCAATACCCGGGCGAGGGGATGTAGAGACCGGGCGGAAGTACCCGGATAAGTGAGGCATAATAACCTTATGATGGCAGACCGGGATTGACTGGCCGACTGAGCTCTGGCATTTATTCTACCCGGGTGCTTGAGTCCGACCGGCTGGCAGGAAATCTAAGACCGGCTAGGGTGTTTATCAGGCCGGCTATCCGTACAATGACATGGACCCAGAAGTTGGCCAGGCTGTTTGCCACGCGGGCTGTCCGTATGGTGACAAAGATAGGGCGGGATCAATAGCCTTCCCCTCAAGTCTAGTCGAAGGAGGCGATCAGTCCGACTGACTGGACTGCTAGTGTGTACAGTCGCCCTACTGCCGAGCGACTATTGCCCTTTTAATATCCGGCCGGCTTAACATGATGCTCAACATCTGGTAATGTGTATGCCTATCATGCCTGGGCGGAAGAAGACTGTTAGTCGAGAGGGGCGTGGGCCGCCACGCACCCCTGACTCTTGTTTAGCGAAGGCGTCCGGCTGGACGAAGAATGACTGGGGAGCGTGGGCCGCCACGCATCCTCGACTAACTATTGTCATGGTGAAGATGTCCGAGCGGATGAAGATTTTGACCGGAGGAACGTGGACCGCCACGTGTCCTCGTAACTTGTACTGCGTAGTCAAAATAGTTGTTCCCGACTGAAAGGAGCGTGGGCCGCCACGCGTCCGTTAACTCGTCCGACCGGACGAGGGTTGTCAGTTGGTGAGAGACATGCTAGACACGTTTGGGCGGGAGAATGCTTGCCCTAAGTCGCAAGAAATGTGGTGACACGCGCCCCAAGACGATTTTTTCGGGATAGTCTGAGTGAATCAATTAATGGAGACGCGACATTCTAAGCCGAATGAGGTGATGTGACATGCCCGATGCGACCGACGCCATAACGGCATCACCTCCGCTTTAATTAACCGGGCCACGTGGCAACCGCTGGCTGGCCGACCGAGATGCGATTTATCCCCATGATTATGAGTTTTTAATGGCCATTAACGCGCGCAGTTCTTTCCGCCACGCGGCAGCTCCCGGTTGGCTGGCACGACGACGCGCCCTGTCGCCGCTGCAGGCGACGTCAGCGCGCTTTTTCGAGGCTGATCGTGGGAAGCCACAATGGCATGGATGAGGCGATCTTTGTACACGTGGATCGCCATCGGACGGTCTCCCTTCCTTCGGCCTAGCTATAAATAGGCCTCCGCATTCCGTCGAAACCCTTATTTGCTTCCACTGTTCTCTTCTCTAACTCGGTGCTTCTCGCTCCTCGCCGCCGTTGTCGCGTGTCGCCGCTGTCCTCGCCCTTCCTCGCCGGTTATTCCTTTCCGCCACCAACTACGGTCAGATTCTCCCTTTTCTTTCTTTCCTTTCCGCTCCATGGCTGTCCCTGCGTGGTACACTTCTGTCGAATCCTCCCTTCATGATGAGACCATCTCCGACCTCCGACTAGCCTACGACATCCCCGCGAACTACCGCATGCCGTTCCGACAAAGGATGACCGACCACATAAGCCCCCGGCTGGGTTTCTTTGCGTTTTTCCGGGACCAATATATGTCTGGCCTTCGCTACCCCCTTCATCCCTTTATTGTAGACTTCTGTAACTTCTTCCATGTTCCCATCTTCCAGCTTTCTCCCAACGCCATTCGTATATTGGTGTAACCTAATAGTCCTCTTTACCCTTTATCAAGTCCCTCTCCGACCGGAGGTATTGTATTTCTTTTATTATCCTAAGAAACAGGGAGGCCGGGAATTCTTTCTCCAAGCCCGGGCCAAACTATCCATAGTGGAGAATATTCCTTCCTCAAATAAGGGATGGAAAACTCATTTCTTTTTCATTGGCCCTCCGACCAGCCCTGGGTTCCCGATCAGATGGGTCGAAGACATGCCCCCTATAGCTCCCTTAAGAAACTTTAAAACCGACCCCTTGTTCATAATGGCCACTTCTCTAATCGGTGGTCGTCACTTCGACGGCATGAAACTTCTCACCGACGCCGTTCTGTACATATTTGGGCTAAGCCGAGTGCCTGCTGCCCTGCCCTACGCCTTCTGTAAGTTATCTTTTCTTCGTACTCCTTTTTCCCCTAACTCAAAATCTCTTGATTTTGCAGCCAAGATTGATGTGGGAAGCGTCCCTTGATGAGGCCATGGGTCTGGCGGACGCAGAAATCAACACTCGGGCGGACCGAACAGCTTCGTCTGCGCCAGGCCGGTCCGCCCGACCAACATACGATTCCTGAGAGCGCGGAGCCAGCTCCTCAGGCTCCTTCTGCCCAACCAGCGCCAACTGGTTCTAGGGAGCCGGTCGGCTCCTCGAAACCTCCTGCCCCTGCGAAATCCGCCGGCAAGAAGAAGGTTCGGTTTTCCATGGAGAAGTCCCAGCCTTCCAAGCGGAAGGCTAGCGCTTCTATCCGTATTGAGGAGCCAACGGAGGTGAACACATCCTCTTCTGATTCCCCGGACCCGGAACCCTTGCGGAAGCGCCCGAGGAATCCTGCGTCGGGCTCTCGCGCTCAGCCTGCAGAAGCCGCTGCCAGCCCGGCTAGCGCTAGCCGACCTGCAGACGCGCCGGGCTCGTCACGCTCGGGGGGACAATCTTCCCAACCGCCTTGCTACGGCGTATATCTCCCCTCCCTCGACCCGCCCCGCGGCCGCTCGGGGAGCCCAGCAGCGACTTACCCTTTATGGGGAATTGGCAGAATGCTGGGAGCATGGTATGAAGGAAGGGACTTCCAAACCCC